>VDFB02255811.1:0-24425 GCA_007258455.2 Sequoia sempervirens
AGGCCCTCGAGGAGGCATGATATTCTTCAAGAAGGAGCTAGTGTTGGGCATTGACCTCGAGACAGCGATCAACAATGCTGTTTTTCCAGGATTACAGGTGAGAAGTAAATTTGCCCCACATTTACATGTACACATACTCTAAGAATTCTTCCTTTTTTAAGTAGTAGTTAATAATGTGACCAAAAATTTCATATCATCTTGTGCCTGATATATACATAAGATTATTGTGGCTACTTAGGGAGGACCACATAACCATACTATAGGAGGACTGGCTGTGTGTTTGAAGCAAGCTGTAACTGCAGAGTTTAAGGCATATCAACTACAGGTACAGACATGCTCAAGTGTAAACCCATGCATATGAACTGTATCTTCCCTTGCCAGTTAGATATTTTTTATTATGTTGAGTAATTTGGCAGGTTGTAGCAAATTGTCGAGCACTTGCAAAGAGACTCATGGATTTGGGGTACACATTGGTGTCGGGTGGGAGTGACAATCACCTTGTCCTCGTCGATTTGAGACCCTTGGTAAGATTCTTCTCTAGGCATTCTAAGTACAGCGTGCTTGCTTTAATTGAACTTTAGTTATAACTGATTGAATGAAGAGCATGCTTGGTTCAATTTGTTAGGAAACACAATCTGCTTGTTTCAGTTGAACATAATTGATTGAATGAAGAAGCATTCTTGGTTTAATTTATTAGGAAACACAACCTGCTTGTGTTTGATTTGATGCTGTGTTCCACCTGAATGGCCTGGGTAATGATTAAACAGGGCATAGATGGTGCAAGAGCAGAAAAGGTTTTGGATGCCTCTTCAATAACACTGAACAAGAATTCTGTACCAGGTGACGAGTTTTTTTCTGTTAAACTTTCAATAGAAGGCTAAGTACCAGTACTCTCTTATCCAAGATGATAAAGGTTTTCTTTATGGATTACATTTTCAGGTGATAAAAGTGCTATGGTTCCTGGTGGTATTCGTATTGGGACTCCTGCCTTGACTACCCGTGGGCTTCTTGAGGGCGACTTTATTAGAGTTGCAGATTTAATACATGAGGGAGTGCAAATAGCAATTAAGGTGAAGGGTTCAGTGCAAGGCACAAAATTGAAAGACTTCACAGAATTCATTGAGTCAGATAACTTTAAACAACGAAGTGACATTTCTGATCTTAAAAGGCAAGTTGAATCATTTGCTAGCCAATTTCCATTACCTGGTGTCGGTACTGAAAGCCTTCACTAGGGGTTATTAAGTATATAGAGTCTGACAGATGCTATTTTATGAGAAAAGAAAGGTTGTTTCTTGCGGGTGACAGATGGTTTGCCAGACAGGATTGGTACCTTATGTATACAAATGGGAGATGGTGGGATATCTATATTGTTCCTCATTTTAGCTTTAAGAACCATGATACATAAGTGCTGCATGCCAATTTTCTGTCGTCTATTTTGGCAAATGATTTAAATTTTGTATGGATTCTCTGCTAGTATTATCACATCTTTTCCCTGTTTCATTACTAGCCATGGTGTTTCATTGCTGTTATGATAGCTGTCTTTCAAAGCAGCTGTGTCAGATTGCTAATTATGAATTCTGCTGCTAGATCTTTTCTAATTAGCTCCTCCATAGTCAGGCTCACTAATGTATCCATTCTGTTTTTATTTGTTTGAAAACCAGTCACCTGCATCCATGATTTATATACTAGTGTTCAAAGCCAACTTACTGTTCAAATCAATATTTAATCCTTATATTTAATATTTAATATCTTTCTGACATTAAAGAATAAAAATTTGGTGTTTTTCGTTGATGCATGAATCATTTTTATCAGGAAAACTGTTTTAGTCTACAAACATTTTATTAAAAAATATTCCAATCTAGCATTATTACATGTGAAGCATAGCATGCTGCATGTGAAGCTGTAATGCAAACAGATATTTTGATGCAGAAACATTAAAGTAAAATAGAAAGGACAATCACCCAATATTAAATGCAAGTGTAGACAGCTGCTTGTAGAGTTATATCGTGCCAAATGCATTTTAGTGGACTTGGTAGCCTTGGGTAAAGATTGAGAGCCTGTCTTGAAGAGTGTGCTAGCTTGGGTTAACATGACAGTGGTAGCTCATTTTATGGTGCTGTATGTGTGAAAATCAGCACCCATGGGTTTGCTTGCATTGATGCATGATTAGGATGTTTATGGTTGAGGTAGAGGCAAAAGTAGTGGGGGTCTTTGTGGATGAGGAAGTGGATGGATGGGTTGATTTTGCGGTACCTGAGGGCATGGTAATAGGAGATGAATAGGTAGCACAGGTCTAGGCTAGACATAACTCTTGTGGAAATGTTGTAGTCCTTACATGCTCTTCTAGGATGTCAATCAGCTGAAGGAGAAGAGTAATGGGAACAAGAGAGACCTCTTTTTGCAACTCTTTCGCTAATGCTCAATGTAGTCCAAGACACATTAGATTGCAAGTGGTAGATGTAAGTTATATGGGTAAAGTTGCTTTATGTTTTAATGTGGTTTTTGAATATTTTAGTTTATTTTAGGTCGCCTGAGGGTGTTATTGGTAGAATAGGGCCGTTTCATGTTGATTTAGTGATTTTTGTACATTTCAATGATGGTTTTGGGCAGTTGAAGAATATTTTGGTGTCTAGGTTTTGCTAACATTGGAATGATGTAATAAGCATTATGTTAACAATTTTTTCTCAATTCGCCCCTCTAAACATTTTGTATTTTGATTTTTGCATTTGGACTTGAAAGGCTTGGTTTTCGTACGAGCTCTTTTTTGTGAGCAAATTATTTTATTCGGGGTAGGATTTTACGAGCTTTGTAGTGGTGTAGGTATTTTTTAATATTGGTGTTTGGAGTTCTCTAAAATTGTAGATTTTCATAGGTGCTATTGAACAATTTTTGTTTTGAAATTTTCTTGGGCTTTGTTTGGGTCCATGTACTAATATTTTTGTTTGCAATTTTTTTCGAAGTGTATAATTTTGTGTACTTTGCAATGGTGCAGTCAAATTAATTTCATTCTATTAATAGTGTATTTAATTTTGTGGATAAACTTGACATCCGTAATATACTAAGATGAAGATCACTTTATTGATTTGGTAAGTGACTTGTAATTGCACTAAATATAAAGTGTCAAGATCATATATTGTTGGGGGTTCTCATGATTCTGTGAATTTGAAGGGTAATCTTGTGTTTTTGGTGGATTGAGTCTCTTGATTGGACTATTTAGTGACTAAATTTGAAGCAGTCTCCATCTTTGTGTTTGAATTGTGTTCTAGATTCATTTCCACAAGGTCTTTGATTGTCAACTTCATTAACATGGCTTGGAATACTTGACTTATTTGTGGCACTCTTTACCATTGATATGGTGACACATGACCAAAGTTCAGAACTTCACACATCTTGATATTTTTTTCTTCATATTCCTTTTAGGAGTGAGAAGACGTCTTGCATACATTCTTGGTTTTATTTCTTCTTAAGGGGAGGAATGTAGTTCAATGATTTTGGATTATCTTCAACATTTATTGTTGGCCATCCACCATTATTGTAGGAGATTATTTTGACAGGTTGGGGGGGATGGGGGTCGGTGCGTTACATGGTTTTTCATCTTCTCTTTTATGAGGGACTTTTTTCTCACATTGAATTTTATCATTTTTATTTTTGGAGAGTATCTTGAATTTTTTCTTTTGGAGTTTTTTATTTTTATATTTTATTTTATTTTACAACAATTTTTTCTCTTTTTCTCATTTTCTTTATTTGTGAGAGATTTATGAGTACATGGGTGCTTAATATGGCCTAATAGTTGAGACCTATCTTTGCATCATTTCATCTTGCACATTTTTCCTAAGTTACACTAAAGAGAGAAAAGAGAGGTGTTGGTGTGAAGGGAGTATTTACCTCACTAGTTTACTTAAGACATTCTTAAGTGATTATTACTTTGTGTTTGAAGTCATTAGATAAAGACACACATCATAGTCTTATGTTGTCCTATGTTTCACCTTGGCCTATTTAACTTAAGGGGTTGTCATTGTAATCTCAATCAATCATAGTCCATCATATTCATGTACCTATATTGTATATTTGCATCCTTTGATAGAATACAATTATGATTGCAATGTGAAAAATGTCTTTGTTTAGTTTTTAAGATTTTATAATGATCTTGATATTCTATGTTTGGTTGAATAATTTAATCTATTTTTGAAATAAATAATGCTAATTATTCAAAACACAAATGATTTTAATTATATTAATATAATTAATTAACTATATAAAGTTAATAAACAATGATATTTTCATGATTTTTTTTTTTGATAAGTAAGAGTGAGTTTATATTGATATCAAAAGAAAGGATACATGTTTGAGCCCCTGATTGTGGGAAAAACCACTATTACAGAACCATTACACCATTGCAGTCTCCATAGAGATCCCCATTACATACCATCTCAAAATTACAAAAGGACCACGCAAGGTCAGAACCAACCACTAATACTAATTCACCCTTCCCATAAGCTAAAATTTAACCATTTCAACGTTGTTTGTTGATCACCAACAATTTCTTCTTTAATTCCTCCAACTTGTGGATGTTAATTTCTTTTCCCTGCATTACATTACTTTTGTTGCCACCCAAATTATTTTGTTTACCTGAACCATAATTGGTAAGGGATCGATATTGCAGAGTATTGTCAACATTCATTTCATTGTTGGCATTCCTTTTCTTTCTTCGTATTGTTTGCCATTCATTTTCTCCTTCCCCAGTGCATGAGTCCTTAAGATCTTGAGGTGGAGCATTAGTTCCTGAAAAATATGTAATTTGATTAATAGAGGCAGCGGTGTCCTTACTACCAACACCTCGATCTGAACAAGGGGAGTCACTTGAATGTTGCCCATTTTGTACACGCAACGAATCTAAAGTAATTGTGTCACCGTTCTCTTTATCCAACCTGTAGGTAACATTCTTTGGAGAAACTTCATGCATCGTGGGGCTCGAGTTTGATGAAGGTATAATTCGCTTGGGATAATTTATCACAGAATAATGCTTGGGGGAAGAATCCTTCCACCAAGAGGCCTCCCGATTTTCATGAAGCTTAACTGTTGTGCATTTAGTTGTCGTATGCCCAGTTTGATAACATCTTCTGCACCTAAAAAGGATTCCTTCGTAATCCAAAGATTGTGTCCAACTTAGACCATCAGCCCTTAAGATGATTTCTGCCGGAAGCTCCTTAGAAATGTCCAATTCCACCAAGATCCTCACATAAGTAGTATGGATAATTTTTTTGGAGTTATTATCTGTGAACACAAAGTTTCCTAGAGAGTTCCCAATTGCTGCAAAACACGATTCAAACCAATACTGAAGAGGGAGATTTGGGAGACGAACCCATATCGGTAAAACTGAAAATGATTCGGTTGATGGATCAAAGTCAGGGTGCCAAGATTTCAACTGCAAAAAGCTTTCATCCCACAACCAAACATGATTAAGAATGGAGTTTTTGTTTGGCTTTAAATCAAAAACCACCATAAAGAAACCCCTTGCATTTGGATAAATTTCCAGATTTCCCTCCATAAGAGGAAGCCAGGATTTTGATATCCAATCATGCAGATTTGGAAGGCTAGGCCAAAGATTGTTGAACCTGCTGATTAAACCACGCTCTTTATTTTTTTTAAAATTTTCGTGCAACTCCTTTGACAAAATATCATCAAAATCTAGAGAGGTGGGTTTTCCAAAAGATTGAGCGATTCGTCTATTGCTCATGACAGTCTTTAGATTTTGTATTGATCATGAAGGGAAAAATAAACCAGCCTTCGCCGCCTCCATGGATGAGGCTTTGTTTTTTGTCAACCCTTACCCGAGAGGGAAAACATTTGACGCCAGAGTAGAATTCTTTTTATCTTTCTCCAATGTGGAACCCGACCCAGAGTGCCCAACACAATTGATATTACATCCGCACTTAGGAAGAGATGAAATATTAGAAGGAGAAGAAGGTGCAACCGAGTTACCCAAACTGTCATTCGAAGAAGACACAGGAGAGGACATCGCACCAAGAATGACGACCAAATTTCCCAACGCACCCGAGTAGCCCTGAGAGCCCAAACCACAACATATCGTTGCATTGCATCCATTGTTCTTGGCAGCCATAGGCGCTCCATCGCAAGATGTCACCTTGGACATCCCAGAAACCCTAGGGCAGGTGTTCGATAGTGCCACAGTCACAGACATTTTTGGCTCAAAATTTGGGGTAAGCAATCTCAATTGTTGACACAGTAGAGAGCGTTCCCATGTGGTTGAACCTTGGTTGTTAGCACTACAGGCAAGAAGCCCCACCATTTCACCATAGGGTCTCTCCCAATCTCAATTTTTGACATGGTAGAGATTGACCCCATGAGGTTTGAACCTTGGTTGTTGGCACTACAGGAAAGAAGCCCCACCATTTCACCAAAGGGTTGCCCCCTAAAAAAAAATAAAAAATTGAGGGTAAGCAATCTCAATTGTTGACACGATAGAGAGTGACGCTGTGAGGTTGAACCTTGGTTGTTGGCACTATAGGTAAGAATCCCCACCATTTCACCATAGGGTCTCCCCCAATCTCAATTGTTGACACGCTAGAGAGCGACCCTGTGCTGTTTGAACCTTGGTTGTTGGAACTACAAGAAAGAAGCCCCACCATTTCACCAAAGGTTCACCCCAAAAAAATTGAGGGTAAGCAATCTCAATTGTTGACACAGTAGAGAGCGACCCCGTGAGGTTGAACCTTGGTTGTTGGCACTACAGGCAAGAATCCCCACCATGTCACCATAGGGTCTCCCCCCCAATCTCAATTGTTGACAAGGTAGAGAGCGACCCCGTGAGGTTTGAACCTTGGTTGTTGGCACTACAGGAAAGAAGCCCCACCATTTCACCAAAGGTTCACCCCCTTTAAAAATTTGGGGTAAGCAATCTCAATTGTTGACACAGTAGAGAGTGACCCTGTGTTGTTGAACCTTGGTTGTTGGCACTACAAGCAAGAAGCCCCACCATTTCACCATAGAGTCTCCCCCAATCTCAATTTTTGACACAGTAGAGATTGACCTCGCGAGGTTTGATCCTTGGTTGTTGGCACTAAAGGCAAGAAGCCCCACCATTTCAACAAAGGGTTGCCCCCAATATTTTCATGAAATTAATAGAATATTCAATTGTTTTTTTTTTAAATGAAATTTGTTGTATTATTTTTTATAAGTACACTCAAATATTTTGGAACAAAATCATAGGCATTATGTTTAGAAATAAGACTGGTGAAAATGTTTGTGTTATATCCCCATCTCTATGCTTTATTCATGACAAGAATACTTTCATTTTCCAATCAGAACAAACATATGTGTAGCTGGAAACATGCTATTCCAATTAGATATACTGATACTGAAAATATTAAATAAAATTCTCATCATATTAAGATGGAAGGAAGATTTTTATTATTGCAGGAGTGCTTTTGTGAAGAACAAGGCAGAACGATGAGAACACCCATTCATGGACTGAAAGGAGCACCTTGAGACAACCATAAAGAAAAAAATGATTGTTAGAAGGAGACTAGTACTGGTATGGGAGATGCGATTGACATGGTTTATAACATTTGGAATAGGAGACATATACTTTAAGATGTATAAATATAGACTTAAAAATTAAAACAAAACTTAAAACACAATAGGATTGAAAAAATGCAGAGCAATTGTGGAAAGCGTATGGAAGAGGGTTTAAATGCGATCAAGGATGCAGTGAAAACAAAAAGGAATAGGAAACATTTAACAGGAAAAGTAGTGTTTTGCTCGAGGCCTACAATTAGTTTTTTGGCGCAAAGGTTTCTTCATATCACATTCTAGACAAAAGAGGGTAGAGACACAATTCTCAAGGGGCTCATGGTTCATGGCATATGTATGAATGTTTATCAAAGCATGGTGGCTTGGTTTTGGTTTGCAAATAAAAATACTGGGAGAAGTACCATTATGGACCAAATTATACAAATTTCCATAGGAATATTGGTTAGATAAGGTCTTGAAGGAAATCTGCAATACATTGGGAACATACTTATTCAAATCTGACTTTACAAGCATGAAGGAGCTGACAACTTATCCCTGAATGTGTGTTAAGATCAATTAATAAATCCATTAGATATGCAATAATTCAATCTCTTCTATGGGCACATGGATACAAGATTTAGACTATGAATGTCTTACATTTTGTTGATTTTCCCATAGATATGTAGTGCAAACAAAAAGATTCTACAAAGGCAGGAAAGAGAATGGATCCTATGTCACAACCTACAATAAACAAGCATGACTAATAAAAACTACAGGTAATAGGGAAGAACCAAGTGCAAAAGACTTCAAATAAGAAAATTCATAAATTAGATCATGTCACGAGGCATGGATGCTCCGAGCAAATAAGGAGGTAAATGAGTGAGTCAGGGGATTTGGGAAGGAAACAAAAGGAGAAGCCCCTATGGTACTTCTGGTAAAGGATAAATGGAGGATCCAAGTAATGAATTTGAAAGTGAAGAAGCGATGGTGAAATTGACTTTTGAGAAGATGGAATGCATGAAGGATAGTAGGGTGGCACCCAAGAAAATCACAGGAGTAGCTTGAAGATTCTAAATGTTATTCGTATTGTTCTCTTAGCAGAGTTGGGTTGGAGGGAGGAGACCTAAAGGTAGGAGAATGGAGGCAAGAAAAATGAAATCAATAGCTAAAGAGAATGTAGAAAAGGGTACACAATAGTCTATTACTAATTTTTTCCAAGGTATCAGGAAGACTTCACACCAAAAAAAACTATGATACGAAACTTAGTTGGAATATTAGCGGCCTTAACGCCCTTCACATGAGATGCTAGGTGAGATGACTTATTAGGTTTAACCCTTGTTATAGTTCTCATCTAGGAGACCAAGATATATGAGGCCAAAATGGGAAGGTTTTTCAATAAGATTTGGAACAACCTAGCGTTGGATGTGCTGTGTAGAAGGCATGACTGGAGGATTGTTAATTCTATGGGATGACCATTGTTGGTGTTGACATTTCATACCCCCCTTCATGGCCCATCAACAATAACTGATTTTGAGAGATTTTCATTGGGCCATATTGCATGATTTTAGGTTTCCCTTCATGATTCTCAATCCATAATTGTGAGATTTTTCTATCTTTAGGGTTTTGGCGAAGTAGCTCTCAGGAAAACCTTTTTGGCAAGTTCGCTAGTTTGTGAATCTATCAATCCATTGAAAAAGGGACTTCATTTATTTTTTGGCCTTGTTCCTTTTGCCTTTTTTTTTTCGGCCATCTTGGCAAGTTTGTGAACCCTTTGGTTTGCTTGAAAGGGGTTGGTTCGCTGACAAGGCAGGTTTGTCAAAGATGTTGGTTCACTAACAAGGCAAGTTTCTCGATAGTGAAAGTTCACTGAAAGAGCAAGTTTGATAGTAGAGGGAGTTAGTCAAAGAAGAGGTTTCATCAAAAGAAAGAAGGAAAAGAGAAAGAAGTTTCTATTGATGAAGTTTTAAGTTTGTGAATTCTTTAGTTTGTTGAAGGGGTTGGTTTGTTGAAAGGGAAAGTTCGTTGATAAGGAAAGTTCGCCGATGAGGTAAGTTTGTAAAAAGGGTAAGTTCACCGATAGAGTAAGTTTGTTGACAAGGCAAGTTCATCGACAAAGGGAAGTTTGTCGAAAGAGGAGGTGTTAGAATGAACAAAGAAGTGTCATAAATACTCAATGACTCCCACCTACATTTTCTCGAGTCCACAACTCTTCTACGACACCTTCGATACTCTTTATTGCTTTGTAGATCAAACCTACACGACATCATACTTCTGTGACATCTTGAAAGTTTTTTCTATCATCTTAAGCATTCATGAGGCACTTATGTAGATGATTTTTAAGAGAGATTCTGCACTCTTCCATGCACTATAAATGCCCATCCATCCCTACACTATTAGGAATGTTCCTTCAAGCCTTGCAAGTCAGATTTTATTTTCCAGGCACTTGTTTTCTCATAGATTCTCTTGAGGTGATTACGATTAGGGTTTGCAATAGTTTCTTTTGTTATGCTTCAATATAAAAACAAATTTTGTACTCTTTGCAAGGGTTCTCCTCTCAATTCTCTAATAAAGACATGCATTTTTTGCATCTCTACTACTATAACAAGGCTTCAAGCCTTTGAATTAATGAAAAATTGTCTATTTTGCTTCTCTTCCATTCTGTTGTTATCTAACTCCATTTATGTCCAATAAATAAATACAAAAGGGGCATGCATTCGACTCAATGGACCAATAGATCCCTTATCAAGCAACTTACTAACTTAAACGTGTTACATTTAATTATGTCAAGTAGGGAATCATATTCTTCTTGGATGGTACCTACACTATATGTGCAGTTAAAAATTTAAAAGTTGTCCTAGAGGTTGCACATAGAAGACTTGATTGAAGCTAAACTTGATTGAAAACAAAGACTATCTTATAAACTTTAACTATTTGACAATCACTACAGGTAAATACTCCTATTGGGATAGTAATTGAATGTTTCAACTATGCTATAATTATTTGCTAATGCACCTATTATTAAATGGCTATTGATAATCAAATGATTGCTACTTAAAAATTTAAATCAAATCAAGGAACACAACTATTAACAATATATTCTAACGAATCATTAACAAACAATATAAACTACAAACAGTACTACAATTACCTCATGTGGCCCTTGCTTGGGTGGCTACAATCTCACAATATCTTAATCAAATCTCAACTCAGGAATCCATCTATTTGATTGAATCTATTTTCTTTATTGCATTATGGAATTATAACTCAAAGCTGATGAAAAAAGTACTGATAACAAGAATGTTGATAGAAAAATCTACTAAATATTTGACTCAAATAAGATTTTCCATATATACATGATCCAAACAGTCAAATTAGTCTGGAATCTAAGCAACTTAACACCAAATGTCAACTCATTCACAAACATAGGTAGATGACTTATTCCTATCCTAAGCATAATACAAATAGGAATCATTTAGAGGTGTGAGTATCATAGTACTATTATAACTTTTCATCATAGAGAAGGTTGTTATAAATGAAAACATGTAGAATATAGCATGATCCATATGTTGAACACACCCGGAGACTGAGACATAACCAGTCGCCCCAAAGACATTCTTCCAAATGAATTAACTCGATGTGGTCCCAAGCAGGATAGGTCAGAACCCATATCTATCATCACACATCTTCCATTACTAGTGCAACACCCCAAGCACACAACACAAGCAAAGGAACAAGTCATGTTGGCCATATATCCACAAATAACCCAAAAAGCTAGCTCATGACACAATGCGACATCAAAATAGCCAATTAGCAATGTGCAGATCACATGGGGATGTTCCTTAAACATCCAACAACACTTCCATTCACTTCTTTCATACTGTCATGCCACCAACAACCACCACAAATCAAACAAGAACACAATACTTTATTCAGGAAGCACATAATACATAACCAAATGATGTATCATTAGTAGAACAACTTGCAGACCACTTCAACACATGAGATTGGAATTGAGACACTGCACAAAGTTCAAACGTTGAGAGCACATTCACCAAGCCGCAATATCATAGACATCAATGTGGAGAATTTCTTGGACTAGAGTGGACAACCAATAACATTTCCAACCTTCTGCAATTCACAAAAATCTCCTTGGCAACACTAGTGACCTAAAAAGATAGGAGTGCAACATCCATAGAACACTGACATTGAATACCAAACTGCAAGACCAAAGCATCAACAGTGGAGGAATACAGAGCATTCTCCCAGACAAAATTCAATGCAACATCCTGAACCAGAAACACTTAACAACTTGTGAAGGCCAAAACTTTCTTTCAGCAACAAATGCTTTATCAGGAACATTAGGAGAAAGCATAAGACATAATGTAAACCTTCAACATCTCTCCACTATCTGTCATGCTTCTAATCCTCATCTTAATATATCATTATGAAATCAACTCTACTGATAGTAATAATGCATTATATGAACTTCAACAATTCTTCTTTGATAAGGCATGACATCCATCCATGAACTTCATCACCAATGTTAGCCCAAACTAAATATAACAATGACAACCAATAGCAACCTGCTAACAACTTACTTCTCAAGTGTTGACATCAATGACAACAACTACCAACAATCTCCTCAAGTGTTGACATCAATGACACAACTACCAACACCATATTTATGAACCACAATCTATTGTTGTCATAAATTCCTTCTTATCCCTGTAGATATCTTCATTGTTGGTGACACAATCAATGATCAAGACAATAATTTATAAATAAACTACTCTCATAGTATTCGGCTACTACTTCCTTTATTTGTGGGTGGTTGCACCTTTTATCGTAGGTGAACATTCCTTTGGCTATAGTTGATAGACAACCTTTGTTGTAGGTGACTAGTCCTTTGTTGTACAAGGGTTAGTTTTTCCCAATAGTATCTCCACATCATAAATTACCATAACTAACATAAAACATTATCATATTTTATAAACATTCATAAATGCACACAACCATTCAACAATATAGCATATACCATCTTCAATGCTTTAATACTTAAGATAAACATGAAGGTATGGATAATGTATTGGAAATATTTAGAAATGTCATGAGAAATATGAAACTTTAAAAAAGAAAATGAGGGAAATTCCTAATCTCATCACAACACCCAACTAAGCATCCCGCTTGTTTGCAAGAAACTCAGGGCCTCAAATTGTATTGAAGTGTAGTAATTCTATAGTCCACCAAATCAGTAACTCTCTCTCTTGTTTCAAATAAAATCCTTTTTGCTTAGCCAACTTCTCCCATCTAATCTTATATGTTGTTTCTCATGATTCTTTTCTTCTTGACTAGTGTGGAATTAGATATAGGATAAGAGGAGGATGAAATACCAGGGGAAGCTAGGTGATCTTATACTCAAGGGATGTCTTGATGTATCAGTGCGCTCGAGTGACTGATGCTAAGAAATTGAAAAAATAATTGGGTTCTTTTCTTTTTAGTTCTTGTGTCAATTGATTCCATCTGTCTTGTGAAAATTTCAATGCCTCCACACCTGTTCTAGAAGCTAATTATTTGAATCTTTTCTAATATTTAACTCTGCATCCTAGAATATTTTTCTCTACCCTTGGTCATTCTACCATTCTACCACCACTTGGTTAGGGTCCTCAACTTCTGCTATGGTTTTGAGGGGAATTGATTTTTCCCTTTCATGATACTATTGCTACAGGAGGCCTCTATGATGCTCATTTTGTGCAAATGATGCTAATGCCTTCAGTTAAACATCTCCCACAAAAATCAATGGGTTTCAAGCGGTGTCATATATGTAGCCAAATCATGCAAATAAAATTCACACAATTGGTTATGCGTCTCTGGGGTGGCTCTTTGGTAAGCTATTAGAAATAACTTAGGTGCCAACAAGGAGACAGGGAGGTCACTGCACAATTGGATGAATTAAAAATTTAAATATTGTTCTTGCAAAAATAGGGCATAAACCCTCTTATGTGGTCTACATCTCATAAGTTGCATTGTTGTTTCAGCCATTTGATCAGTTTTGAGCAACAATCTTTTGATTTTTGCATTCTTGTCCTCAATTTCTCTTTCATGCTTCTTTATTGTTTATTTCTTCTCATTATTCCAATCACATTTCAATTGTGAAATTTCTTCTATTCTATCCCATAATTTTAATCCAAGGATGACGAACATTGGGGTTGTAGGTTCTGTCGGAAAGTTACTCTACTAATTGAGATTTGGAATTTTCTTTTATCTCAATAATGGCCATTTGGGTCAATTTTTCCAATCATGTCCCTTGCTACTAATAAGCTTACAACTGCCTTTATTATGCAACCTTGCTTCTATTTTCTATTATCCCCTCAATTGTTCCTCTACTTATTTAATTCTCTTAAGAGTTTCTTGCAACTCGTTAGTTTTCTCTTCATTGTCTAAAAATAATTCTTCTTCACCTTCCAAAAAATTCTTCTTTAGACTCAACAAAGAAAACAAGTTTTTCTTGGTCTTTTGCAATATTGGGAGGTTTAGTCTTCTTCCTTGTTGTATTCAAGTCTTCTTTTGATTATGTATCTGTGTTTAAGCACATGAATCATATAATTTTTTACTATCAACAACATATCCTCTCTCTGAGTTTGTGTATATTTCCACCAAGACCACATTCTTTTGCTTAGAAGGGACCTTTCCTCTTGTAATGCCTTTTTATTTTAAGCGATGTGAATGCCTTTGTGGTTGCATGTGTCCTTTTTATTTTTTCCAACTTTGGAGGAAGAAGGTGTACAACTTTATTGTTGGTTTTAGGTATGGACAAAGAATCTTTAGAAACAAGGGCCTCAAAAATTGGGGATGCTATAGGTTGAGCCTTAGAGGTTGCGGGTTGAGTTTCCTACACCTCGGGTTGTTCATGGTGGTTGTAACGTATTGACACTTTCATAAAGTAAAAATCTCTTATTTTATACCAAACGAGTAAATAAACAAGTAACAAAACTATTGCAATAATTTTTTTCTTTTCTTTTATTGATAAT
The DNA here is from genome assembly GCA_007258455.2 of Sequoia sempervirens. Taxonomy (NCBI): domain Eukaryota; kingdom Viridiplantae; phylum Streptophyta; class Pinopsida; order Cupressales; family Cupressaceae; genus Sequoia; species Sequoia sempervirens. The sequence continues at coordinate 14,562 of VDFB02255811.1, forward strand.
TTCCAATCAAGATACATATCATATTACGACATGAATTCATTTTCATTTCTAATATACATCAATGGATGAAAGCATACAAATACATACATAGCTCATAGAGCTTTTGAACAAATAGTTGTAAGACGGTCTAGGATCCTTCCTTTAAAATCTTGGTTCTTCTGTCGCTTGCTGTGGAGGAGAAGCATCACTAAGGCACTTTTCTGCCAACCACGAACTCTTAATGTGGTCCCCCACACATCTATCATTTGATAGATGGCCCTTCCCTTCAATGAAGAGATTGGTAGAGTAATCGATAACAACAATCAACTAAGCATAGTGTTGTGTCCTACATAACTAGAACTTGTAATCCCACAATCTCGAACTAGCATGTAATAACGGATCACAGTGAACTGACAGTGTAGTCTCAATAGTCACATAATCTTTAGTGAAGTCTTGGGCATTGCACTACTTTGGACAAAGTGTTATATTTAGTAAATGATTGAGAGTCATCTATCACATACACTACTCAGGGCCGATTTGACTTAAGGCTATCTTACACTATGCATAGGTATTGTCCTTCAATGGATAATATGTCACTCTAGACTAACCTACAACATTTTAAACTACTTGAAATGAATCTATTTAACAAGTACACAAGCTCCCTCCCATACTGGATTAACTATCCTAGGAGTAACACAAGCTTTCCTAGTTATTTTAATAACTTAGTTGGGTGTACCTCAAGTGACTCTTGCATTCAATCAAGCCTAGTATATACTTAACTAAGAAATACACTATTCTCCTATTATGGAGTTCTTACAAGCATAACATGAAATCAACCTAAAAGCTTCAATTTCATTTTCAATACAATATTAAATACTTTTATTGCTCAAATAGAAAAGACATTTCATGCAACATAGAAAACACATCAATTTCAAGTAAATAATAATAGGAAATCCCCATGTTTGTTATCATTTATTCCAAATAATGATGACAGTGTAGCCTTCTCCAACAGTAATTCAGCTTGATTCATCTTCCCAAAACAATTCCCTCTCTCTCTCTTGTTGATAACACACTTCTCTCAAACAATAAGATAATTCTTTCTCACAAAAGCTCACTCTTTTCTCACTCATAGACAGATGAAAATGGCTGGTAATAACTCAGAAATGACAAACATCAAGTGACATATAGCTCTTGGTATGATACGTGTCTCTCAAGAGAAATGGGATAATGGAAATATTGTTTCACATAAGAAAATGAGAATAAATATGAATGAGTGCAAATAATGATCACAAGAATGAATACGTTTTGAGTGAGATGGTGTGACTATTTATAGAACAACCAATATTTAAAATTCCTATAGTTAAGGCATGAAGAATGACACCAATTTCATGCAACATGATTCAACATAAAGGTGGCGATGATAAAAGCTCAGACTCAACACAAACCACGACAGATCAACTTTCTGATTAATAGCATTCAAAAGACTATTTCAACCAGCACATGAAGAATTCAAATATTTCTCCCAAAATGACATCTACAAGAAATGAAATCAGAGGTGGCACAAAAACCTCTTCCTTAGACTAAGTTGACATGATTCTCAGGTGAAGAGAATTAGTCAATGATAAATCAACAACACATAACATGAATCGACCAGTTTATGTCCGTTGAGTCGACTGAACCATATAAATGTGTTGGACTAAGTCCACATCTTTTCCATTTTCCATATAGATTAGGTCAAAGCCTGTAGATATTAAACGTATTGCTACGTCTCTCTCATACATATCCTGGCTGGTGATACATAGCTCTTAACATAGTGTCGTGTATGTTTCAAAGTTGACTTCCAAAATAATGTCCAACATTGACACATATTAGCCATGGTCTTTTAACGTCAAAATAAGTCTTCAATAAATCGACTTCTTATTAAATAAGAATAAGTCGAATTCCAATTATATAAAATCAATATGTAAAGTATATATTATTATTACATATATATTGTATATATCATATACATATATATATATTTAAATACCTTCGTATAAATATATATATGTATATATATAACTAAATATATATATATAATATTTTAATATATATTTACATATATATATATAAAATAGATATATATATCATAAGCTAATCAACATACATTCGATATATATATAAGCGTACAGGTAAAATAATTATAATAAACACATTATATAGGATGTATGCATATATATATATATATGTATATGCCTCTTATGTACATGTATATATAGGTATACCATATCGATGCATCCGTATGAGCTTGTCCATTTGTTAACATACACTTGTATCGATATGCATATGCATATACATATGGATATATATACTATACATACATACATACATACATATACATATATATATTATATGTTCACATCCGATTCACTCACATCCATTTATTTCACCATCATATCAATAGGTGTGTACGTGTGGTATATCTATACATATGCATATATGTGTCATTAGATCCCATTGACATGCCTGTGCATACATATAAACATACTTCCACCTACATCTCATGTATCCATATGATCGTAATAACACAAGAAAGATCTCAAAAACTAAAATAGAAAAACATCACCCGCAAATGCATGCAGAAGTAATCAAGACTCCTAATGAAAACATGCAAGCTATGGATGACTTACCTATAACCCACAAACTGACTTAGTTCAATCAATCTAATGTGGTGTGTGTATGCTTAGATAGTTTACTTTTAATGTGGTGTGTGTATGTTTAGATAGTTTACTTTTACCGGTTACCCAACCAAAATCTTCTCTCGAGTGATACTTCCCCTCCGCTTGGAGGAATGGAACACATACCTGCATCCACTAACACTTGCTCACGACAGTCAAATGTTCATAACATATGCAATATACATAAACATCTCTAAAGTTAGAATAATTACAATTCAGTAAGCTTTCATTCACATAAATGCAGTATTTCACCATGAGTAACGTCAAATGAGACAATCATCAAATGTGAAAACATTCATATTGACAACAAGGTACAAGCATATTTTATTTATCTCCAAAATTCTCATTATATCCATTTTTACCATATGCAGTAATAGTAAATAGTAACTATACAATTGGGGTGTAACATACTCCCCCCTTAAGACTCATTGTCCTCGATGACCTAAGGTATTATTCAAAGCACAACAATCTAACATTACATTATTCAACATTCTCAAAAGCATCAAGATTGTTAGGAAATTTCTACTGAATTTCCACATAGTCCTCCCAAGTACCCGAGTCTTCTGCGTATTGGTCCCACTGGACTTTGCACTACAAGAACTCTCTATAACACAAGCATAGTTACGTGTTCCTAGCACCTTGATGGGCTTGAGAGTTACTACTTTGGGATCCCTTACCTGTAAAGCATTCCAATCAATTACATGATTATCTCCTGGTATATACTTTTTAAGGTAGGACACATGGAGGAAATTATGCATTCTGGAAAGAGCTGGTGGCAAAGTGATTCAATAGGCTACTGGATTCACTTCCTCTAGAACCTTAAAGGGCCCAAAATATCACGGGGCTAACTTAGAAGACTTTCCAATTTTAATGGAGCTTTTGTGAGGTTTCATTCTCAACAGTACTTTGTCACCTAAAGAAAAATTATGGGGCACTCTCTTAGCATCTGCATAACTTTTTGTCACTCTCATTGTTAGCTTCTGCTAACCTTTGCTTAATAATCTTAACTTGCTCATCCATTTCAGCCAACATTTCCGGTCAATACTTACTCAATCCTCAATTTTATCCCAACTTATAGGAGTTCGACACTTTCGACCATACAAAGCTTCGAATGGAGCCATCTTAATTGCAAAATGATATGAGTTGTAAGAAAATTCAACTAAGGGTAAATAATCTTCCCACTTGTACTATTGATCCATGCAATACATCCTAAGTAGGTCTTCCCATACTTGGTTTACCCCTTCTATTTTCCCATATGTTTCTGGATGATATGCCGAGCTAATATTTAATTGAGTCCCTAGTGTAGAAAACAAGGTTTTCCAAAACCTAGAAGTGATTCATGCATCCCTATCCCATGCAATCTAAACACTTCCTGCACAAATTTCCTTGCTATGATAGGTGCTCCATCAGTTAGGTTCCTTGGTATAAAATGTGCCACTTTTTTAAGCTTATCAACTACCACCAAAATGGCATTGTGCTTATTCCTTGACATAGGCAGTCCTTGCACAAAGTCCATACTTATAACTTACCATTTCCTTTCTGGTATGTCATGTGGGTATAACAAGTCTGCAGGATGATGATGCTCAACTTTCACCCTTTGACACCCAAGACACCTAGCCACAAAACTAGCGACATATCCTTTCATTCCTTTTCAGAAGTATAATGGTTTTACATTAGCCATCATTTTCGTCACTCTTGGATGTCTAGAATATGGTGCTTCATGTATTTCCTTCCATACCATATTTCTTAGTTCCTTAACATCAGGTACATACATTCTACCCTTGTATCTAAGTAATCCATTAGGTTTAAATTGAAAACCTTCATACATAGAATCTTGAGGATTATTCATGAGTGCTTGCTTAACTTGTAAGTAATGCTCATCATCCTTGCACTTTTGGAGAACTTTCCCTTTGAAATTGGTTTGAATTGCTACTGTGGAAGCAATGTGTCATCTTCGACTTAATGTGTCGGCAACCCGATTCTCTTTCCCCTTAATATAACTGATATTAAAATCATAGTCAACTATTAACTCCAACCATCTTCTCTGTCTAGCATTCAGATTAGGTTGATTAAAAAGGTACTTTAACCCATTATGGTCAGTTTTCAACTCAAAGGGTTTTCCTAGCAAATAGTGCCTCCACATTTGCAATGCATGAACTACAACTACCAATTCTAAATCATGTGATGCATAATTCATTTGGTATGGTTTCAAATTTCTATATTTATAAGCAATCACTTGCCCATCTTGCATCAGTATACCTCCTAACCCTTCTCCGCATGCATCGGTGATAATCGTAAAGCTACCTTTAGTATATGGTACCTTTAAGATCGGTGCGGTGGCTAGTTTCTCTTTGGGTAGGTCAAACGCTTCTTGACACTTCTCATTCCGTTTGAATCTCTTTCCTTTATTTTGTAAAGAAGTAACTGGAAAAAAATCTTAGAAAAGTTTGCGACTGTAATATCCTGCCAACCCCATGAAACCTCTTACCTCGACACATTTTTGGGTATAGGCCACTCAATTACTGCTTTGATCTTTGTTGGATCTACCACAATTCCTTCTGCCAAAATCACATGACCCAAATAATGTACCCTCTTTTGGAAGAATATACACTTGGAAAGTTTACCATGGAACCTATGCTCTCTCAAACGTTGTAAGACCATTTCTAAATGCTTGCAATGTTCTTCCTCATTTCTAGAATAAATCAAGATGTCACCTAGAAAAACTAGTATAAAATTTTCAAGGTAATCCCTGAACACAATATTCATTAGGTTCATGAATGCTATCAGTGCATTTGTTAAACCAAAAGGTAAAACAGTGAACTCATAGTGCCCATATCAAGTTTTGAATGCATTTTTAAAGATATCTTCATCTTTAACCCTTAACTGGTGATATCCAAATCTCAAATCTATTTTAGAGAATACAACAACACCTCTCATTTGATCAAAAAGATCATCAATGTGTGGCAACAGATACTTGGTCATTAATTGTAGCTTTGTTAAGCATACGATAGATGATGCACTAACACAATGTTCCATCCTTCTTAACAAAGATAATTGGCGCTCCACAAGGTGAAATACTTGGTCTTATCAGTCCTTTCATCAAAAAATCATCCAATTGTGTCTTAAGTTCCATAAGTTTAGTGGTTGTCATCCTATAGGGTACCTTAGAAATAGGTTTTGATCCAGGAACTATATCAATAGAGAAATAAAATACTCTTTTCAGAGGTATTCTTGGTAACTCATTTGGAAACACATTTGGAAATTCCCTCAAAATTAGGTACTCCATATTTGATTTTCTAGTTTCATCTATTTCTCCATCTTCTAATTCTTGCAAACTCTGGTACTCAAAATTATCACTATCCTTCCCAAGTTCTTCATTCTTTATGACAAAGAGTTTACACCCTTTCTTCTTAGCTCTTATAAGTTTCATTGCCGTAATTTGTCAAATCCTAACCTCTCTAGGTATTCCTTTGAATTTAACTTGATTTCCATAATCATCTAGGCATTCTATAGTCTTAGCATGGCAGTATACTATAGCCCTATGTTTCCACAACCAATTCATTCCTAGGATAACATCATATGATCCTAGAGGTGCGACATAAATGTTAACTTCAGTAGTAAAACTAGGTAGTTCTATCCTAGCCTCGAATAGACATTGATCCACCTTTGCTCTTGTCTGGTTTGCATACTCTACATTCCAAGACATTGCCATGTGTCTTGCCTTCCTAGATAACTTTTTAGCTATTCTAGGTGAAATGAATTTTTTTGTTGCACCAGTATTAATAAGAACAAAAATAGGTAAGCCAAACAAAATACCTAGTGTTTTGACTAGAGTTACTTGGTAATCTTCCTATCAATCGTCCATAGCCACATGTATCCTTTGTTGAAACATGGCCTGCTGGGTGGGTAATGAGTTACCATATGGTCATGAACCAGAAGTTCTATTGGGACATTAATTTGCATAGTGATCCCCTCTACATATAAAAAATCATGTATTTGTTCCTCTTTTCCCTATGGTTTCTCTAGACTTATTGGTACTTTCATTAGCTTTGCTGGTATTACCCATGCTAGAATTATTTATTTTTTGATCTCTCCTAAACTCTTTTCCATTATAGAAAAATATTTTCCCTTTTTTCTTTGCAACATTTTGCATAGATTCCTCCTTCTTAGGAGATATCTTGTTAGGAACTTCCACATCCTTCTTTTGTTCTTTTCTTTCTTGTCGAGTGGAATCAACCTTAAGCTTTTGTTCCCGCTGAATTGATTTTTCTCTCCTAAACTCTTTTCCATTATAGAAAAATATTTTCCCTTTTTTCTTTGCAACATTTTGCATAGATTCCTCCTTCTTAGGAGATATCTTGTTAGGAACTTCCACATCCTTCTTTTGTTCTTTTCTTTCTTGTCGAGTGGAATCAACCTTAAGCTTTTGTTCCCGCTGAATTGATTTTTCATATACAAGATCCATTGTTGTTGGACCATGCATATCCACTTCCCTTCCAATCCGATTGTTTAGTCCCATTAGGAATTTCCTAATACAGAAACACTCATCCTTGTGATATATGGGAACATAGCACAAAAGTCAGGTGAACTTCTCCCAATATTCATGGATTAACATGTTACCTTGCATTAACCCCTAGAAATTCGAGAGTTTCTAGTCATAGAAAAGTTGTGGTAACTATCTTTGGCGAAAAATATCCATAAATTCTCCCCAAGTTAATTTCCATGAGTTAATGTTAAGCTCCAACTTCTTGTTCATCCATCGGTTAGAGGCTTCACCCGCTAACTGATATGCACCCCACACGGCTGTAGTAACCTCATCATATTTTCTTATTTCAAAATACTTTTCCATTTGAACAAGCCATACTTCAGCCTCATCACCTCTAGCACTACTTTCAAACTTAGGTGGAATTATCTTCTTCATGTCCCTTGACAATTCGAAAGACACAATCTTCTTATTCCTTTCAATAGATGGTGTAGGTGATTTTTCCTTCTCATGGTTATGGTTTTCACCTTGCCCATGGGAAGAATTTTCTCCCTCTTGTTCATTAATGGGTACTTCCTTTTCTACCCTATCCTTAACTATTTCTTGTTCAAGATTTGGTCAAGCCTAGCCTCTACACCAGTGGTTCCTTGTCCATCCTCCTGACTTGCACTAGGATTAGTTCATGTCCTCACATATGTCTTCACCATGCATATTTGATTGGTTTTTACTTGAATGTTTTATCCATGTTAGCCTAATTATGTTATCAATTGTCTTATGGAAAACATAAAAGTAAACATTCACATGTACACAAGAATTCCATAAAATATTAAGCATATGCTTCTTTTGATAAACACATAATTTTATTCATTTTATGAGGATTTTAATATCCTTTCAATTACATGGAATGACTATTTAGATAGTCAAGTGGAGAGTATCCTTCACATTCACTCTCAGACACATAACTTAAAGGAGTATAACCTACAAACTGAGAAAATTGTTCCCTAACTTTTTGTTCATCTCTCATTTGTTCGTACCTATCCCAAAAAGGAAAATAACCTTTAGATTTATCATCTGATAAATAGTTACGAGAAGTAATGTCAATATGGTGTTCATCAATAATGTAGTCTACATTTTTCGCAGATATTTTTTCATGGGACCATTTCTCATCTGGCGGTGTCCTTGGTACATATCCCTTAGTATCTTTACTTGAAGAGATTGATATTACTTTAGCCAGTGGTAGAACCCTAGGATCCCTAAATATGAATGCAGGACTAACACTTTCTTCTGAAGGCATATCCCTAGAAAGTGGTAATGACTCCGAATTTTCTAGTGAGATGGTTGGTAGGTAATTGTACATAGCCTCCATCTTCATCTTCCTCTTCACATTACTGATCTGAGAAAGCGCATGACTAAAAGTTCTAGTGCCACTCAACTAGATAGCATTATCATAGATGGTTCCCTCTATGGTTCTAATGATGGCTTCTTTTTCCTTCTTGGTCTTGAGGTAGCGCTCATTTTTTATTACTGAATTTTGAGTCGTTAATATAAGACACACCATCCTGACACAAGAATTTTCACAACATTAGATAATGTTTGATAGAAAAATAAAAAGCTCATAGGTTCTAGAGTTAAACTTGGTAGCTCTGATACCACATGTAACGTACCAACCCTTCCATAAAGTAAAAATTTCTTATTTTACACCAAACAAGTAAATAGACAAGTAACAACTATTGCAATAAAATTTTTATTTTCTTTTATTGATAATTCCAATCAAGATGCATATCATATTACAACATGAATTCCTTTTCATTTCTAATATACATCAATGGATGAAAGCATACACATACATACATAGCTCATAGAGCTTTTGAACAAATAGTTGTAAGACGTTCTAGGATCCTTTCAAATCTTGGTTCTTCTGTCACCTGCTATGGAGGAGAAGCATCACTCAAACAATTTTCTACCAACCACAGAATCTTAATGCGGTCCCCCACACATCTATCATTCGATAGATGGCCCTTCCCTTCGATGAAGTGATTGGTAGAGTAACCAATAACAACAACCAACTAAGCATAGTGTTGTGTCCTACATAACTAGAACTTGTAATCCCACAATCTCAAACTAGCATGTAATAATGGATCATGGTGAACTGATAGTGTAGTCTCAATAGTCACACAATATTTAGTGGAGTCTCAAAAATTGCACTACTTTGGCCAAAGTGTTATAGTCAATAAACGATTGAGAGTCATCTATCACATACACTACTCAGGGCCGATTTAACTTAAGGCTATCTTACACTATGCATAGGTATTGTCCTTCAATGGATAATGTGTCACCCTAGACTAACCTACACTATTTTAAACTACTTGAAATTAATCTATTTAACAAGTACACAAGCTCCCTCCCATACTGGATTAACTATCCTAGGAGTAACACAAGCTTTCCTAGTTATTTTAATAACTTAGCTAGGTGTACCTCAAGTGAATCTTGCATTCAATCAAGCCTAGTATATACTTAACTAAGAAATACACTATTCTCCTATTATGGAGTTATTACAAGTATAACATGAAATTAGCCTAAAAGATTCAATTCCCTTTTCAATACAGTATTAAATACTTCTATTGCTCAAATAGAAAACACATTTCATGCAGCATAGAAAACACATCAATTTCAAGTAAATAATAA
>VDFB02255812.1:0-82199 GCA_007258455.2 Sequoia sempervirens
TAACTTAGAAGACTTTCCAAATTTAATGGAGCTTTTGTGAGGTTTCACTCTCAACAGTACTTTGTCACCTAAGGAAAAATTATGGGGCACTCTCTTAGCATCTGCATAACTTTTTGTCAATTGTTAGCTTCTGCTAACCTTTGCTTAATAATCTTAACTTGCTCATCCATTTCAGCCAACATTTCCAGTCAATACTTACTCAATCCTCAATTTTATCCCAACTTATAGGAGTTCAACACTTTCGACCATACAAAGCTTCAAATGGAGCCATCTTAATTGCAAAATGATATGAATTGTAAGAAAATTCAATTAAGGGTAAATAATCTTCCCACTTGTACTATTGATCCATGCAATACATCCTAAGTAGGTCTTCCCATACTTGGTTTACCCCTTCTATTTTCCCATATGTTTCCGGATGATATGCCGAGCTAATATTTAATTGAGTCCCTAGTGTAGAAAACAAGGTTTTCCAAAACCTAGAAGTGATTCGTGCATCCCTATCCCATGCAATCTAAACACTTCCTGCACAAATTTCCTTGCTATGATAGGTGCTCCATCAGTTAGGTTCCTTGGTATAAAATGTGCCACTTTTTTAAGCTTATCAACTACCACCAAAATGGCATTGTGCTTATTCCTTGACATAGGCAGTCCTTGCACAAAGTCCATACTTATAACTTACCATTTCCTTTCTGGTATGTCATGTGGGTATAACAAGTCTGCAGGATGATGATGCTCAACTTTCACCCTTTGACACCCAAGACACCTAGCCACAAAACTAGTGACATATCCTTTCATTCCTTTTCAGAAGTATAATGGTTTTACATTAGCCATCATTTTCGTCACTCTTGGATGTCTAGAATATGGTGCTTCATGTATTTCCTTCCATACCATATTTCTTAGTTCCTTAACATCAGGTACATACATTCTACCCTTGTATCTAAGTAATCCATTAGGTTTAAATTGAAAACCTTCATACATAGAATCTTGAGGATTATTCATGAGTGCTTGCTTAACTTGTAAGTAATGCTCATCGTCCTTGCACTTTTGGAGAACTTTCCCTTTGAAATTGGTTTGAATTGCTACTGTGGAAGCAATGTGTCGTCTTCGACTTAATGTGTCGGCAACCCGATTCTCTTTCCCCGTAATATAACTGATATTAAAATCATAGTCAACTATTAACTCCAACCATCTTCTCTGTCTAGCATTCAGATTAGGTTGATTAAAAAGGTACTTTAACCCATTATGGTCAGTTTTCAACTCAAAGGGTTTTCCTAGCAAATAGTGCCTCCACATTTGCAATGCATGGACTACAACTACCAATTCTAAATCATGTGATGCATAATTCATTTGGTATGGTTTCAACTTTCTATATTTATAAGCAATCACTTGCCCATATTGCATCAGTATACCTCCTAACCCTTCTCCGCATGCATCGGTGATAATCGTAAAGCTACCTTTAGTATATGGTACCTTTAAGATCGGTGCGGTGGCTAGTTTCTCTTTGGGTAGGTCAAACGCTTCTTGACACTTCTCATTCCGTTTGAATCTCTTTCCTTTATTTTGTAAAGAAGTAACTGGAAAAAATCCTTAGAAAAGTTTGTGACTGTAATATCCTGCCAACCCCATGAAACCTCTTACCTTCGACACATTTTTGGGTATAGGCCACTCAATTACTGCTTTGATCTTTGTTGGATCTACCACAATTCCTTCTGCCAAAATCACATGACCCAAATAATGTACCCTCTTTTGGAAGAATATACACTTGGAAAGTTTACCATGGAACCTATGCTCTCTCAAACGTTGTAAGACCATTTCTAAATGCTTGCAATGTTCTTCCTCATTTCTAGAATAAATCAAGATGTCACCTAGAAAAACTAGTATAAAATTTTCAAGGTAATCCCTGAACACAATATTCATTAGGTTCATGAATGCTATCGGTGCATTTGTTAAACCAAAAGGTAAAACAGTGAACTCATAGTGCCCATATCAAGTTTTGAATGCATTTTTAAAGATATCTTCATCTTTAACCCTTAACTGGTGATATCCAAATCTCAAATCTATTTTAGAGAATACAACAACACCTCTCATTTGATCAAAAAGATCATCAATGTGTGGCAACAGATACTTGGTCATTAATTGTAGCTTTGTTAAGCATACGATAGATGATGCACTAACACAATGTTCCATCCTTCTTAACAAAGATAATTGGCGCTCCACAAGGTGAAATACTTGGTCTTATCAGTCCTTTCATCAAAAAATCATCCAATTGTGTCTTAAGTTCCATAAGTTTAGTGGTTGTCATCCTATAGGGTACCTTAGAAATAGGTTTTGATCCAGGAACTATATCAATAGAGAAATAAAATACTCTTTTCAGAGGTATTCTTGGTAACTCATTTGGAAACACATTTGGAAATTCCCTCAAAATTAGGTACTCCATATTTGATTTTCTAGTTTCATCTATTTCTCCATCTTCTAATTCTTGCAAACTCTGGTACTCAAAATTATCACTATCCTTCCCAAGTTCTTCATTCTTTATGACAAAGAGTTTACACCCTTTCTTCTTAGCTCTTATAAGTTTCATTGCCGTAATTTGTCAAATCCTAACCTCTCTAGGTATTCCTTTGAATTTAACTTGATTTCCATAATCATCTAGGCATTCTATAGTCTTAGCATGGCAGTATACTATAGCCCTATGTTTCCACAACCAATTCATTCCTAGGATAACATCATATGATCCTAGAGGTGCGACATAAATGTTAACTTCAGTAGTAAAACTGTTGGCTCTCTCTCTCAAAGCGGTGAGAATACTCAAGAGGTGCAGCGATACATTGGGGTAACATACAAGAGATTGAAGACGCCTTCTACTCTTGGTGCTTCTAAACCTAGGCGGTGTACCCTTTTTGAATGGAAGCAAGCTTTATACACTTGTGATTATCTTTCATTCAATGATTTGTCCAGAATGGCAGATGGAAGTGAACAAATGAAATTAAACTTGATAGCAATAACAATCTTCTGATCTAAATCTAAAATGCTTAATTAACAGATACTCTGGCAGATAGATCAAATGATGAAATTCTGAGACCGGTCTTATATTGGGTATCTGATCGATAGAATCAAGATGAGGCAGCACTTCTAGATGAAGCTCATTATGGCATATATTATGTTTACAACTTGTATAAACATGCAATCTTTTGTAACTACTAAAGCTCTACTTTAATAATAATCGGATGAAACTCTCGATTCTTGTGATCAACTAAAAGGTTAATCTTTTCTGAAAGAACCAAATTGATTAAATCCTGCAATGGATACATCAGTATTGTGGCCGAACATAAGCTTGTTATGTCAATTTAAACAACCAGAAAGCACCAATCTTGGAGACAACTTAGCAATATTTTTCATTGAATTCAATAGATAATTGACATCAGAAATGTGCAGCAACATCAATTGACTTTCATAAATACCTCCATTTTGAAAACATGCACCATAGTATCTGATCTAATAAATTTATTATACTGTGTCCATCTAATTTTCCTACTGTATATCAAATAAATGATAATTGATCCTTTTACAATTACAAAAATGCCTATTTATACACCAGCATCCAAGAAAATAAATCATATTGAAATTCCATGTCGGCCTACCACTTAATTCAGGATCATTTCATGTCGGCCTGCAACGGTAATTGAACATATACACGTCAGCCATAGTGTTTGAATTTTTGTTATTCATCAGTGAAACAGTCAGTGAGACATATCGTATAGCTATGCCGAAGGCAATTCAATCGTTAATCACTCTGTTTGGTGTTACCCTCTTTCGCCATGACATTACAGAGTCGGGAAGCTGTCCTGTAGATCACTTTATGTTTCCTTGAGAGCTCTTTTACCATTTGTAGATCACTTTATGTTTCCTTGAGAGCTCTTTTACCATTTGTGTGTCATTGTGACCTTATGATATCGGGGAGACGTCATGTAGACAAGCCTTTGTTTTGCTGAGAGCCCCCGTGATCAAACTTGTCGCCGTAACATATTGCTCTCGGAAAGACCTCTCATAGAGCACACTATGTCACACCAAAAGTCATCGTCCATTCTGAGTCGCTGAGATAAAAGCACACTCTCGCCGACAAGGTCCTTCATTTTTTTCCATCGGCGAGACCGAAGGTCACTCATCGAGACCTCTTATCGAGAACCTTAACTCATACCGATATCACATCCCATTATGTTGTCGGTCGGCGAGACACAACAAACCTCTCGCAGAAGTCATTTTAAAGGAGAAGCTGTTTATGCTCCACAAAGCCGGTGAGACATACCTTATTTGGGGACTCTTGCTCGCATTCCCTTTAAATTACGTGATAGTCCTTAATGTGTTTTTCGGTCGGTGTAACAATTCAAACTCACCAAGACCACATGTTGAAAGCTTTAACTCTTACCGATACATGCATCCTTTTGCCATCGATCGGTGAGACAATGTGAAGTCGCTATGAATTACTCTGAAGAAAATGTCTCTCACCGACAAGCCTCATGTGTAATATCAACGAGACCGAAGGTCACTCGCCAAGACGTTACCCCGAAGAAAATCTCCTGCCGATATGTATATGCATCTGCCACCGGTCGACAAGACTAGGTGAGTTCGCCAAGATGCTTCATCGAAGGAAAAACGCTCACCGATGCATCTCCATATACTGGCGGCGAGACATAAGGCACTCGGTAAGACTTCATTCCGACAATATAACTTATGCCGATATGAACCTTTTCTGTTGCCGAAACAACGTGAATGTCTTGCTGATAGCCGCCAATAGGTGAATGTTGATCGTTGTAACAATGAACAAGTCCTGCTAATCACCTGCAACAAACATATGTTAACACCAAAGCATCATGGGTCAGGGAGACCTAGATAGACTTATGCCAATATGGATCACAACGTGAAAAATGCATGACCTGATGGAAATTATGGGACCATATGGCAAAATATGGGTGAAATATACATGTAAAATCATCATATTTTTACAGCTCCAACAAAAGCGAGGTAGTTCTATCCTAGCCTCGAATAGACATTGATCCACCTTTTCTCTTGTCTGGTTTGCATACTCTACATTCCAAGACATTGCCATGTGTCTTGCCTTCCTAGATAACTTTTTAGCTATTCTAGGTGAAATGAATTTTTTTGTTGCACCAGTATTAATAAGAACAAAAATAGGTAAGCCAAACAAAATACCTAGTGTTTTGACTAGAGTTACTTGGTAATCTTCCTATCAATCGTCCATAGCCACATGTATCCTTTGTTGAAACATGGCCTGCTGGGTGGGTAATGAGTTACCATATGGTCATGAACCAGAAGTTCTATTGGGACATTAATTTGCATAGTGATCCCCTCTACATATAAAAAATCATGTATTTGTTCCTCTTTTCCCTATGGTTTCTCTAGACTTATTGGTACTTTCATTAGCTTTGCTGGTATTACCCATGCTAGAATTATTTATTTTTTGATCTCTCCTAAACTCTTTTCCATTATAGAAAAATATTTTCCCTTTTTTCTTTGCAACATTTTGCATAGATTCCTCCTTCTTAGGAGCTATCTTGTTAGGAACTTCCACATCCTTCTTTTGTTCTTTTCTTTCTTGTCGAGTGGAATCAACCTTAAGATTTTGTTCCCGCTGAATTGATTTTTCATATACAAGATCCATTGTTGTTGGACCATGCATATCCACTTCCCTTCCAATCCGATTGTTTAGTCCCATTAGGAATTTCCTAATACGGAAACACTCATCCTTGTGATATATGGGAACATAGCACAAAAGTCAGGTGAACTTCTCCCAATATTCATGGATTAACATGTTACCTTGCATTAACCCCTAGAAATTCGAGAGTTTCTAGTCATAGAAAAGTTGTGGTAACTATCTTTGGCGAAAAATATCCATAAATTCTCCCCAAGTTAATTTCCATGAGTTAATGTTAAGCTCCAACTTCTTGTTCATCCATCGGTTAGAGGCTTCACCCGCTAACTGATATGCACCCCACACGGCTGTAGTAACCTCATCATATTTTCTTATTTCAAAATACTTTTCCATTTGAACAAGCCATACTTCAGCCTCATCACCTCCAGCACTACTTTCAAACTTAGGTGGAATTATCTTCTTCATGTCCCTTGACAATTCGAAAGACACAATCTTCTTATTCCTTTCAATAGATGGTGTAGGTGATTTTTCCTTCTCATGGTTATGGTTTTCACCTTGCCCATGGGAAGAATTTTCTCCCTCTTGTTCATTAATGGGTACTTCCTTTTCTACCCTATCCTTAACTATTTCTTGTTCAAGATTTGGTCAAGCCTAGCCTCTACACCAGTGGTTCCTTGTCCATCCTCCTGACTTGCACTAGGATTAGTTCATGTCCTCACATATGTCTTCACCATGCATATTTGATTGGTTTTTACTTGAATGTTTTATCCATGTTAGCCTAATTATGTTATCAATTGTCTTATGGAAAACATAAAAGTAAACATTCACATGTACACAAGAATTCCATAAAAGATTAAGCATATGCTTCTTTTGATAAACACATAATTTTATTCATTTTATGAGGATTTTAATATCCTTTCAATTACATGGAATGACTATTTAGATAGTCAAGTGGAGAGTATCCTTCACATTCACTCTCAGACACATAACTTAAAGGAGTATAACCTACAAACTGAGAAAATTGTTCCCTAACTTTTTGTTCATCTCTCATTTGTTCGTACCTATCCCAAAAAGGAAAATAACCTTTAGATTTATCATCTGATAAATAGTTACGAGAAGTAATGTCAATATGGTGTTCATCAATAATGTAGTCTACATTTTTCGCAGATATTTTTTCATGGGACCATTTCTCATCTGGCGGTGTCCTTGGTACATATCCCTTAGTATCTTTACTTGAAGAGATTGATATTACTTTAGCCAGTGGTAGAACCCTAGGATCCCTAAATATGAATGCAGGACTAACACTTTCTTCTGAAGGCATATCCCTAGAAAGTGGTAATGACTCCGAATTTTCTAGTGAGATGGTTGGTAGGTAATTGTACATAGCCTCCATCTTCATCTTCCTCTTCACATTACTGATCTGAGAAAGCGCATGACTAAAAGTTCTAGTGCCACTCAACTAGATAGCATTATCATAGATGGTTCCCTCTATGGTTCTAATGATGGCTTCTTTTTCCTTCTTGGTCTTGAGGTAGCGCTCATTTTTTATTACTGAATTTTGAGTCGTTAATATAAGACACACCATCCTGACACAAGAATTTTCACAACATTAGATAATGTTTGATAGAAAAATAAAAAGCTCATAGGTTCTAGAGTTAAACTTGGTAGCTCTGATACCACATGTAACGTACCAACCCTTCCATAAAGTAAAAATTTCTTATTTTACACCAAACAAGTAAATAGACAAGTAACAACTATTGCAATAAAATTTTTATTTTCTTTTATTGATAATTCCAATCAAGATGCATATCATATTACAACATGAATTCCTTTTCATTTCTAATATACATCAATGGATGAAAGCATACACATACATACATAGCTCATAGAGCTTTTGAACAAATAGTTGTAAGACGTTCTAGGATCCTTTCAAATCTTGGTTCTTCTGTCACCTGCTATGGAGGAGAAGCATCACTCAAACAATTTTCTACCAACCACAGAATCTTAATGCGGTCCCCCACACATCTATCATTCGATAGATGGCCCTTCCCTTCGATGAAGTGATTGGTAGAGTAACCAATAACAACAACCAACTAAGCATAGTGTTGTGTCCTACATAACTAGAACTTGTAATCCCACAATCTCAAACTAGCATGTAATAATGGATCATGGTGAACTGATAGTGTAGTCTCAATAGTCACACAATATTTAGTGGAGTCTCAAAAATTGCACTACTTTGGCCAAAGTGTTATAGTCAATAAACGATTGAGAGTCATCTATCACATACACTACTCAGGGCCGATTTAACTTAAGGCTATCTTACACTATGCATAGGTATTGTCCTTCAATGGATAATGTGTCACCCTAGACTAACCTACACTATTTTAAACTACTTGAAATTAATCTATTTAACAAGTACACAAGCTCCCTCCCATACTGGATTAACTATCCTAGGAGTAACACAAGCTTTCCTAGTTATTTTAATAACTTAGCTAGGTGTACCTCAAGTGAATCTTGCATTCAATCAAGCCTAGTATATACTTAACTAAGAAATACACTATTCTCCTATTATGGACTTATTACAAGTATAACATGAAATTAGCCTAAAAGCTTCAATTCCCTTTTCAATACAGTATTAAATACTTCTATTGCTCAAATAGAAAACACATTTCATGCAGCATAGAAAACACATCAATTTCAAGTAAATAATAATAAGAAGAAATCCCCATGCCTATTATCATTTATTCCAAATAATGATGGCAATGTAGCCTTTTCCAATAGTAATTTAGCTCTATTTAGCTTCCCAAAACAATTCTTTTTCTCTCTCTCTCTCTCTCTCTTGTTGATAGCACACTTCTCTCAAACAATAAGATAACTCTTTCTCGCAAAATCTTACTCTTTTCTCACTCATAAATAGATGAAAATGGCTAGTAATAACTCAGAAATGACAAACAACAAGTGACATATAGCTCTTGGTATGATACATCTCTCTCAAGAGAAATGGGATAATGGAAATATTGTTTCACACAAGAAAATGAGAATAAAAATGAATGAGTGCAAATAATGATCACAAGAATGAATATGTTTCAAGTGAGATGGTGCAACTATTTATAGAGCAACCAACATTTAGAATTCCTACAGTTAAGGCATGAAGAATGACACCAATTTCATGCAACATGATTCATCATAAAGGTGACGATGATAAAAGCTCAAACTCAACACAAACCATAACATATTGACTTTCTGATTGACAACATTCCAAAGACTATTTCAACCAGCACATGGATAATTCAAATATTTCTCCCAAAATGAAATCTATAGGAAATGAAATTAGAGGTGGCGCCAAAACCTCTTCCTCAGACTAAGTTGGTGCAATTCTCAAGTGAAGAGAATTATTCAATGATAAATCAAGAACACATAACATGAATCAACTGGTTTATGGGTTGAGTCGATTGAACCATATAAATGCATTGGACTAAGTCCACATCTTTTCTATTTTCCATATCGACCAAGTCAAAGCCTTTAGATATTAAATGTATTGCTACATCTCTCTCATACGTATCTTGGTTGGTGATACATAGCTCTTAACACAGTGTTGTGTATGTTTCAAAGTCGACTTCCAAAATAATGTCCAACATCAACACATATTAGCCATGGTCTTATAATGACAAAATAAGTCTTAAATAAATTGAATTTTTATTAAATAAGAATAAGTCACATTCCAGTTATATAAAATCAATATGTAAAGTATATATATATATATATTGTATATATCATATACATATATATATGTACATGTATGCATATAACTAAATATACCTCTTATGTACACGTATATAGAGGTATACCATATCAATGCATTCGTATGAGCATGTCCATTTGCTAATATATGCTTGTATGAATATACATATACACAAGGATATGTGTATATACTATATATATACATATATGTTCACATCTGATTCACGTACATCCATTTATGTTACCATCATATCGATAGGTGTGTATGTGTGGTATATCTATACTTATGAATATACATGTCATTAGATCCCATTGACATGCCTGTGCATACATATAAAAATACTTCCACCTACATCCCACTTATCCATATGATCGTAATAACACAAGAAAGATCTCAAAAAATTAAATAGATAAACATCACCCACAATGAATGCAAAAGTAAACAAGAATCCTAATGCAAACATACAAGCTATGGATGACTTACCTATAACCCACAAATTGACTCAATTCAATCAATCTAATGTGGTGTGTGTATGCTCAGATAGTTTACTTTCACTAGTTACCCGACCAAGATCTTCTCCTGAGTGATACTTCCCCTCCGCCTAGAGGAATGGAAGACATACTTGCATCCACTAACACATGCTCACAAAAATAAAATGTTCATAACATATGAAGTATACATAAGCATCTCTAAAGTTAGAATAATTACAATTCAATAGCCTTTCATTCACATAAATGCAATATTTCACCATGAGTAACATCAACTGAAGTAACATCAAATGAGACAATCATCAAATGTGAAAAAATTCATATTGACAACAAGGTACAAGCATATTTTATTTATCTCCAAAATTCTCATTACATCCATTTTTACCCAATGCAGTAATAGTAAATAGTAATTATACAATTGGGGTGTAATAGTGGCTATGGGTAGTTGATTCATTTTATAATCTTCTAATTTAGGAAGAAGTGAAGCTAATTCAAATGGGCCTCACCAAGTCTTCTAAGCCACATTCATTAATGAAAAAAATAAAAAAAGGGAAAAAACCACAAAGAGATAAAGCACAATCAAATTCTAAATTCTCTCGTTCAAAGGGTAATCATCCAAGAAGGAAAATCCCAAATGTGTATATTGCAAGAAACCAAGGTATGATGAACATAATGTTAGGTAAAATAGATTGATGAGTTAAATCATTTTCTAAACAACCAAATAAAATTAGCTTCTACTATATTAGGGGGTTCATCATCATCATCATATTCTTCATAGTTGGAGAGAAACAAGGGCAAAGCACATGTTATAGTTGTAAATCCTAAGTCAAGGAGATGGATCCTTGATTTTGGAGCTTCACATTATATTACTTCATCACAATGTATTCTTTCTTCACTCAAGATTTGTTCTACGCTACATATCTTGATATATAACAACACATATATGCATATTTGTGAGAGAGGGTATATTGACATGGGAAATGGATTCTTCAATGACATCCTTTGTGTACCTTTATTGTCAACTAATCTACTTTATATCTATCAGGATTATAGATAATGGGGTAGGTAAGGGTGTTGAGTTCACAAAAAATTATGTTGCATTAAATATTTTTAGAGTGGAGATATTTTCTAGTTGAGGAGGTAGATGATCATTTTAGATTGTACAACTTCTTACATTTTTTGCTTGATTTTCACACATAAGAATCTTGTGTGAGCATTTTTTAGGAGATATGGTATGGTAATTTGAACCTTCAAAAAATTTTATCGATAGAGTTTATAAGAAACATTCTAAAATTCCATATCCTCTAATTTATTTTTCTTTTATTGATTCTAGTCTTGTTACATCCATGAATCCAATGATTCTTTGTAGTGGGATCACATTATTTGTCTTCTAGAGATAACTTATCAGGATGAGTACTTGATCAATTGTGTAATTTTGTTTTGTGTCCCTTGTAAATTTAGAGGACAATTTTTAGGGAATTAGTATTCTCTTTGATGGTAGTTCCATAATAACTATTGTCTCATCTTTGGATCTTTTTCTACATTTATTTCCATAAGGGTATAAATTGTCATATTCTTCAATAAGACCTACGAATTTTGATTTGATTGTGGAAACTCTCAACATCAACATGGTGACACTTGAGAAACTTTTAAAGGATTCATGTAAATTATTATATTTCTCCCCTTGTATTTATTTAAATAATGAGATGATATCTTACATAGACCTCTTTGTTTGTTTCTTCTTAAGGGGAGGAATTTCGTTTAGTGTTCTTGGATAATCTTCAACATTCACAGTCAAGCATCTACCAAATTGGAGGATGAGAATATTTCATTAGGGAGGATATCTAGTTCATGGGTATACTTTGTGACCCACATGTATTTCAACATATACTTCATGACTTATGTGTATTTATATACATGCTTCATATCTTATATGTATTTATTGTTGAAAATGAAGGTGAAATTGTAGCTTAAAACTTGTAACACTATTATACTGTAGATTTAATTAAGTGTTCTTTGTTACAATTCTTTGTGTATGATTAATCTGTTTAGATCAATTTTACCAATTGTAGAAAGAGACAAAAGATTGTAGAAGAATGAGACAAGAAGATAGAAGTGACACAACATATACATGGAGAAACCCTTTCAGGAAAAAAATCCACCAGAATCAATAGTGCTTGTCTTATTTAACCTTAGAACAAGATTACAATAATACTGTATCAATCCTTGATTGATGTGCTTCCTTGCCTTCAACAATCCTTCTTCACAACCTGCAATAAACTCTCATACACTTTCTACAACAAAATCTATCCATGCATTCCATGTGACCAAGCATGAATCCACACATCCCATGCCATGCTTCAAACCCTCACACATGCACAAGCTCAACCTGCTAACCTACAAGCAAGATTACAAACTTTGATGCAATTGCTGCAATAAATAGACAATTAATGAGCATTGTAAACTCCAAAGAGGTGTCCAATACAAGAGCACAAAGCTCCTCAAAAATATCTACACCTATATTGTGCAAGTAGAGTTCCATAATGTAACATGAAGTCAAAATCAAAGTCTCCTCAATTTAGGTGCCCCAAACTGAACACTTAATTGATTGTTGGTCAAAAAAATATCTTGCAAGCATCACCTCAAAGTTGGCACCCAAGAATGGGCCCACTTAACTGAGCCTTGCAAATATATTCTCATGCAAAAGGTGTTAACTCAAAGATGCCAACTTGGGCACCCAAGGTGGGTCCAAGTAAATATTAGTTAACTGAAACATACCTTTTCACCAATTCATGCAAACATTGTGCATAATTGATCATCCCCACTTAACTGAAAGTATCCACCTGTTATCTGTCATGCAACTAAACTAAACTAAACTAAACTAAACTAAACTAAACTAAACTAAACTAAACTGAACTGAATTGAATTGAATTGAACTAAACTAATACTGAACTAAAATGAACTAAACTGATACTGAATTGAACTGAATTGAATTGAACTCCACTCATGTAAATATCAAATCCCTAATTTTTAGGATCTTTACATGCATTACTAAAGTGTTGTCAATCCTCCAAACAGTTAACTGAAGTAAGGTGGGTTCCACCTTCCACGTGGGCACCCCATGTGCTCCTATCTTGTAGGATCTCTTCTTGGGAATCCCCACATGTTCCTATCATTTAGGAATAATTACAAATGTCAATTTACATGTTCATTTCATTTGAATTTAATCTCTTTTTAATCCTAGTGTTGGGGAACACTTCCAAGGACTTAGGAGATACATGAAATATGTTTAGGATTGCAATTAAATGGCATCCTATTCCCAACATTCTCCCACTTGACATTATACATTACAATTATTCTAAACAAGGAATCATTACTATAAATCAAGTATAGGACTCAAGGCTAATGGCCTTCCTGCACCAAGAGAACTTATCTGCAACATTGATCAAAGTGTCAACTTTCTCAATCAATACCTTTCCCAAGTCTCTGTAACCAAAATATCATAGGTAGAACTTCATGCTATCAACATAACAACCCAAATCTACAAACAAGTCCTTGTATATTCACCATCCTGCAAAATAAGACTTCAAGGTAATAACACACATAGACATGCGATAAAAAACCTCTAAAGTAATTCACTGTAGTAAAGTGTAACCAGTCCAACAGAGGTGCCCCTCTCATACATAACACATATACCTTCTGGAACTCCCACTGCACAGGTGATGTCATATCTGAAAACAAGATCACAACATTAACAAATCCTCCTATAGCACTTCACATAGAGGATGTGGCTAACTCTTCTATCATAGTGTCAAAGAAGCATACAATGATATGCAAAATACATCTCTCATAACATAAGAACCTTCAAGAAGAAGACAATATTCCCACAAAGAGAGAACCTGCAAATCAAACCATGTTCTTATACCACACTAACAAGTGCCAAAATGTGTAAAGTAATATCTCCTTCAACACTCCCAAACTTAAAGGATGTCAACATATAACCATTCAACTTATAATGAAACATGATAGAACTTAGGTGTAAACCTCTCATAGAAAGTAGATCAAACTTAGCCAAACATTCCCACAACAAAAGGGAATATGCCCAAAGCCACTATCTCCCATATCTCTCCTACCCAAATCCTCAGAACTAACTCAAGTTCAAGATTGCAAGGAGAACAATGGAAATACATAAAATCATGCATCTACTTCTCAACAATCCCTCAAAACTTAATTTTCAATACTAATGCATAAGAGAAGACAAGATACATATAAATAATGCATCTAATAATCAAGGGGCAACACCTCTTAGACCATTTTACCTACTAAGTAGACCAAGAGTGGGATACAAGATTGTCTTGTGCATACAACACCAAGAATATAGGCTTTCAATTAAAGACAACCTTCTCATTGGGTCTATGATGGAGTCACATCCATTTCCAGGTGTAGGCTCCTCAGTCTTTACTGTTGAAAAACTTTTATAACAAGTAACCATTCCAACACATATCTCTTAACATAAGAAATATCCGGCCTAACCCAAGTCTCTCTAGTATCCATGAGAACCCACCAATCAATCCATGCCAACTTCAAATACAACCTGCATAATCATGAAGCTCCAAGCAAATGATTAATACTCAAAACCAAAAAAAACTACATCCTCTCCAAAGGAAGAACAATAACACCTTTACCAAAGAATCTAAGGGTCCTCCATGGAACAAGATGTTAAAACCTCTTCAAATCACATGAAGATAACCATATCCTACCGAAGCTCCCACTGTACTGTGATACTGAGCTATACATGGCAACAAGATAAACATCAAACCATCACTGTCAAAAACTCCCATTGAAATATGTAACCAAGCTATCCATGACATCATGATAACCATCTCCTAAATAAATGTAATTCATGGCCTCATCACAATCAAAGAATATGTTGTAAACAACACAACTCCCAAAAGGTCAAGAAAACCATAATCTCTAAATCGAGAAGATAAAACACACTTCTTTTACAAATATGCAATTACACAATAGTAAAAGCTCCAATTACGGCCAAAAAACCTTCAAACTTTTAAGGGAAAGGTGTCCCAAACTCTACCTAACCATTAGCTCTGATACCAAATGTTGAAAACGAAGGTGAAATTGTAGCTTAAAACTTGTACACTATTATACTATAGATTTAATTAAGTGTTCTTTGTTACAATTCATTGTGTATGATTAATTTGTTTAGATCAATTTTACCAATTGTAGAAAGAGACAAAAGATTGTAGAAGAATGAGACAAGAAGATAGAAGTGACACATCATATACGTGGAGAAACCCTTTTGACAAAAAATCCACCAGAATCAATAGTGCTTGTATTATTTAACCTTGGAACAAGATTACAATAATATTGTATCAATCCTTGATTGATGTGCTTCCTTGCCTTCAATAATCCTTCTTCACAACTTACAATAAACTCTCATACAATTTTTGCAGCACAAGCTATCCATGCATTCCATGTGACCAAGCATGAATCCACACATCCCATGCCATGCTTCAAACCCTCACACATGCACAAGATCAACCTGCTAACTTGCGAGCAAGATTACAAAATCTGATGTAATTGCTACAATAAATAGACAATTAATGAGCATTGTAAACTCCAAATAGTTGTCCAATACAAGAGCACAAAGCTCCTCACAAATACCTATGCCTAGATTGTGCAAGTAGAGTTCCACAATGTAACATGAAGTCAAAACCAAAGTATCCTCAATTTAGGCACCCCAAACTAAACACTTAACTAATCATTGGTCAAGAAAATATATTGCAAGCATCACCTCAAAGTTGGCGCCCAAGAATGGGCCCACTTAACCGAGCCTTGTAAATATCTTCTCATGCAAAAGGTTTTAACTCCAAGATGCCAACTTGGGCGCCCAAGGTGGGTCCAAGTCAATCTTAGTTAACTGAAACATATCTCTCCACCAATTCATGCAAACATTATGCATGATTGATCATCCCCACTTAACTGAAAGTGCCCACCTATTATCTATCCTGCAACTAAAGTAAACTGAATTGATACTAAATTGAATTGAATTGAATTGAATTGAATTGAACTAAACTGAACTAAATTGGACTGAACTGGACTGAATTGAACTGAACTGATACTAAACTGAACTAAACTAAAGTAAACTCCACTCATATAAATATCAAATCCCTAATTTGTAGGATCTTTACATGCATTACTAAAGTGTTACCAATCCTCCAAATAGTTAACTGAAGCAAGGTGGGTTCCACCTTCCACGTGGGCACCCCATGTGCTCCTATCTTGTAGGAGCCCTTCTTGGGCGTTCCCACATGTTCATATCATTTAGGAATAATTACAAATGTCAATTTATATGTTCATTTTATTCAAATTTAATCTATTTCTAATCCTAGTGTTGGGGAACACTTTCCAATGACTTAGGAGATACATGAAATATTTTTAGGATTGCAATTAAATGACATCCTATTCCCAACATTTATGTGTATTTCAAATGCATGCAACATGTACCAAATATATCCGGGTGTTTGCTTCATACCAAATGTGTCTTCAACAAAGGTATTTATGATTACCTTGCAAAAATGTAAAACTTTGTCAAAATGCTTCTTGAGTTGAGTAACACTAACAAATTTTAACTTATCTAAAACTAAATTATTATTAGTATCCAAGTGCAATAATGAAGAGCTGTAACTATTGACATGAAAAAGTGTGACTCCCTCGAACTTGTGATATAAAAGGGAGAGTATTTCATCCATACCATCATTTGAAGAATCCAATTAAGAATAGAGCCTTAAGTGACTTTGCAAGAGACTTAAATTAGGATATGTGAAAGGATGTAATGCTAGATATAAAAAGTTGTGACCCTTCAAATATGAAAGACAAAAACTCCCTCATCAATAAGGTATAAAAGGGGAACTGCCTCCTTGTAAAGAAACCATCAATAGGAAATAAGTCTAAAAATCAACTTGGAAGTAAGGTATTGTTAAAGGGTAGTGACTCCTTCAAGAGATAAATATAAGGTATGAATCAATTCATAGGAATTTGATAAGCATTCATCATTTACCTATCCCTTAATAAATCAAACACTCATCACTTGTCAAGAAATCAAGTCATCAAAATATTTCCCAAAGCAAGAACACAATTATTCAAAAAAGTAATTTGTGAAATCAAGTCCATTCTACATATGATCTAAGGGTCTTCTTCTCTTGAGATTTATTTAGAGTAGCTTTGCATTCATGAACTTGATATAAATCAAGGTACAAAAAAATTATTAAATGAGCCTATGCTAAGTTGCATTACGGGTCCGTAACCCACAAATCCCAGGATCATTCTCACCATTCAAACTTTGGGGTAAATTGATATTGTTACAGGGATCACGCTTTTTTAAAAGAAATTGCACTCACTTAGATTTAACAACCTGTGGTAAGGAATACCTAGATCCTTCTCTCAAATGGGCTTACACAAAGGATCTCGTTATTCATGACACTCCCAAAATCTATCGGGATGAAGGATGCAAACATTTTTTCTATAAGGGTAAGTAAGAATTTGTATCATAGCCTAGGATACTCATCATAATGAGATGAGAGAAATATTGCCTTAAATAACAGGTCATACCAATTTCCAACTCTTGGTTTTGTGGTCGAGAGATATTGGGAAACGGTAGTACACAAGACAATAAATTGGGAGGATGGTGTCAACATTATTGGTAGTACTTGTATACTAACCACTACTCCCCAAGGAAATAAAGTCAAATGTAACCAAATTAACCATTACTTGGTTTAGAATTTCCAATTCCTATCAAAGTATCACAACTATCGTCACCAAAAGAAGCAATACTTGAAAATTACAATTTTAGATTGTGATTGCTTGAGGACAAGCAATCTCAAGCAGGGTGGACTATCATGCCCCAAAATTACAAGTGTTCAAATGCAAACAAATAAATAACAATATAATATAAATATAAAAGTTAATAATTTAATTATAATTATTATAATATAATATTATAAATATTAAATATATACATAATATAAAAATATAAATATTAATGTTAAAAACTTAATATTATATAATGTTATATAATATAACAATATATACATCAATATATTGATTAAGGTAGATTATTATGATTTCCCAAACTGAAGGATTGATTTAAGGCAATAATTCATACATTAAAGAATAATATAAGCAACGATTATATTATATGTGGAGGAAACAATAATATTAGTTAAGGCAGTGATAAAACATCATTTAAGAGTAGTAATGAAAAGGTATGTATTTATTTAGAGTTCTTGGCCAATAGATGCATCCATTCATGAATCGTTGTCACCCAAGGAATTATACAATATGATTGTGAAATCTGAAGTTATAAAGGGGGAGATACATAGGGATGTAGAATAGATAAACAAAGAATTAGAACAATCTATGTAGATATAAAGAAGTTTATGATGGAGAAATGAGAAATAAGTCTGCTTTCAGATAGCAAAAATAATTAATATAATAAGAGATTAGAATGCATTCAAATATATATGCATTTAATATATATAGTTGATAAGCAAGGGATATAAGGGGAAGAGAAAATCATCTTAGAATGGAAAGACAAAATAAGGAACAAGAATGTATATTTTCTGAGCATCAAGGTAGATCAAAGCAATACAACATGAATAAGTAGGCTACACTCAAAAAGGAAACGACCCTTAAGTATAATAAGGGATTGATATAAGAGAAGAAGATGGTTCACTGCAGAATATATGGAAGCAGATGATAGATCAATAACCAGGGAACAATATCTTCTGAATATTGAGAACATATCGATTAGAGAAGGAAAACATAAAAACCAAGGAACAAAGAGGAATTAGTCTGTACATTAGAGGAGATTGTTATTATTAGATATATCAATATATTCGGGTGTATTTTCTGCAAATCACTGTTTACCTATTTATGAATATTGCTTATAAGATAATAAGAGTAGTTAATGAATGATTTCTTATAATAGAATCAAAATTAAGCTTGACTTTCTGAAACCCACCTTGTGGGAAGGGCTTGGGGTAAAGTGGTAGGCCCACTTGCAATCTTCGCCCAATTACATAAGATGGAAAGTGTCTTTAGGGAGTTGAGACATTGATGGGGAAACCATATACAAGTTGCCAAGGGGGATGGTTGTGGTATACACCCTCTTAGGCTTGGCATATGGCTTCTAGCAGACCCATCATGTCCCTTCTCCCAAAATCCTAATATTTTTGCATTATTGATAATCTATCGATGTGATGTAATTGTCTCTCATAAGTATATATACATATTTGCATGTATTGTTCATGTGGTGATTTTAGGATTCCAATCCAAGGTTGCATCATTAAATAAATATTTATTTGGTAAGATGAACCCATAACCCTAATTCGTTGCAATTTATGATCAATAGGAAAAATCTAGGGCAAATCAAGATAGGGACATTATATCCTGTAGACCTGGCATGGCTTTCCCATCGCCACTTTTTTTGTTGGATCACACCTTGTAGACCTAGTGTGTGTTTCTCATATTTGTCTTGGGGGATCACCTAGTGTATATCAGACTGCACTAGCCCTTGTGAGTGTATTTTTCATGGCCATAGAGCATAACACAACTTGATTTCCTATGGAGCCTTGTATTTTATAAGTGATTTTACATCCTTATGAGTGTATTTGATGGACATGGCATAATGCAACTTTCTAGTCCATCTTTCTTTCCTCTTTGCATTTATTTTGACATTGTATGTTTGTGTATCTTATCTTGTTGCTTCATATCAAAAATTCATGTGTGTCCCTTTGTGCTTATGTTGGTTTTACATGGGATCTTGATCTCGGGGACTTGTGCAACTTCCTTGATCTTTGTTATCCCATTCCATCAACATTGTGCACTTGGACCCCTCTTGACATATATTTTTCTACTTTAGTGTGAGTTTGAGCGCAGGGCTCATCCTCTCACTAAAGTGGGGGCTAAATGTAGTGTCAAAAAATGTACTACTTTACATTTTCACACTATGTTTGCATTCCCCTTAATTAATTGGACTTAATTAAGCCTCTAATTTACCCAATTATGCATTTAAAAGCCTAATTAATTTTGTTTTCTGAAAGTGGAACCTATATTAAACATTTGCAAACATCAAATTACACACCTTGGAAATTGAGTGTCCTAGATTTAGGGCCTAGGACCCATTCTCCCAAGGGTGAATGAGTCCTCCTTAAGTCCTAGGTCCCAATTTTTAATAAGTTTTTAGTAGTATTTGAATGTTTAAAATTCAAATTGCAATTTTTAGCTTTTGATGTTTAATTCTCAGGAAATTAGAAAATCGCCTATATATACATAGTCTTTTTATCAATTCAAAACATCTAACAAGAAGGAAAATTTCACAAGAGCAAATATTATTGTAAAAAGCATTGGGGAGAATATTTATCAGTCATCTATTGTTAGAAGAATGAAGAAGAATCCCTCTAGTGTGGTCATTTATGCCAACATTGGTTGGTAACAATTTTGTCAATCTGGAAAAACTATGTTTCTGTTCTTTTGATCCAGTAATTTGGTCCAAAAATGCTCTCAATAGAAGATCACTCCATGAGATTTTAATATGATGATCAAGACTATTAGTTGCATCTCTACATGAGTTTTTAGTAGTTTTTGTTGAAAGGAATGAAAGATATGATTGACAGAGTTTGACTTACAATATTCTGCTCAGTAATTGTGCAAATAGTATGAGTTTTCTTCTTGCCAACACACACACACACACATATATATATATGAAACATCCATTTGTATAGAAGAAGATGATGTATGTATGTGTGTAGAGTGTGACATGCAAAAAATTTATAAGCAGTGATGTGTGACTATTTAATATTGTGCAAAGTTGTATTTAGTTGAGGTAGTTGTTGTGTACCTACAAATTGGTGCAAGATTTTGTATTCTAGAGCCTAATTGGAACTGAACTCAACACACAAAAGGTGTACTTCATCAATTCATCATTTTGGAAGTGAGCCACACTCCTTTTTGCAATTATCTCAGGCTATGAGCCTTTCAAGGATAGTGAGTCTTGAAAGTGTGTCCTGCAATATCTTATAACCAATTATAACATATTGTGAGCTAATCCTCACCGTGGTTTTTCCCATTTTAGATTTTCCATGTAAAAATCTTGGTGTTCATTTTTTATGTGGTGTTATGCTTCCTTTCATGTTGTTGTTTACAATTGCATCTAGATATGTTTTAATTATTGAATTGTTAGCAATTAAATGGTTTGGTAGAATACTAATTCACCTCCCTCTCTTAGTATTTTTGGTGTTCAACAATTGGTATCAGAGCTTGGTTCCTTTGGAAAAGTTGAACATCTTAAGGAAGATCTTGAAGTTTGAACACATGGCTAATAAAAAGTATCATATTCCTTTGGAAGAGATTTCTGCAACTGAAGAACTCCATGATGCTCTTGAAGACTTGGAAAAAAGTGAAAATGAGAAAGAAACTCTGAGGGAGAACTTAAAAGAAGCAAATGAATGCATCAAAAAGTTAAGAGAGAAAATCAATAAGTTCATAGAAAAGCATAGAGAATTCAGTGATCAGTTGAAGAAAGTTAATCAAGACATCACCAGACTAAAGGTGTAAGTGGAACAAAATAAAAGAATTGAAGAATGTCAGAAAGCTGAAATCCAGAGCAAGAATAATGAGTGTACAAATCTTGAACAAGAAGTGGTAACCATAAGATCTGACTTGGAGAAAGCAAGAGCCCATGAAGAAAAATTCAAAACAAGTACTACAATGCTTGATGAGTTGATCACATTTTAGAAACTAGCTAAGGATAAAGGTGGTTTAGGACTTGAAGGAGGACAAAGTTCAAAGGAAAATCAGACTCCCAACAAAGTTGACAATCAAGGGAAGACTCAAGGAAATAATAGATAGTTCAAGAACCAAAGAAGCTATACTGGAAGAACTCCCATCTAGAAACCAAATGCACAAAGGTATCCATCTTTTAATGGTGTTTGTTTTTAATGCAATAAATTTGGTCATAGGGCAACAAAATGTAGAAGTATAATGAATCAAAATGTTGGATTCTTTGTTTGACAATGTTTTACTTGCAAATAGTTTGGACATAGAGCTACTGAGTGCAGAATTCATATAATGATGAATAGATTCAATACTAGTAGAATAGCTCAATCTTTTCAAGGATATTGTTTTACATGTTATGCTTTTGGACACAAAGCTAACTAGTGTAGATCAAGGATAAGTTCAAATCTATTTGGTTAGAAAAATGTTGTGTGCTACACTTGCAACAAACCAAGGCATATCTCAAAATTCTGCAGAAGAAAAAATGGGAAGAAACCTGTGAATAAAGTAGATCCTACTGAAGTTAGAAAGGAAATGGAGAAGATTTGGAAGAAAAGGAATCTAACTTGAGAATAAGGATGAATCAAATACATCTATACCTGAGCTAGTGCAGATACTTCTAAGAACTAGATCCAGTAGTGGATTTAGGGGGAGCAGTTATAGTGAAATCTAATGAAACCTCAATATGAGAGGTATTGAGCAATGACATGAAGATATGTGATGTAGAATGGCATACTGAAGAAGTTGAAAAAGATTCTGATAGAAAAGGTGCAAATTTGGAGATTTGCAGAGCTTTTTAGGGTTTACAGTGTATTTCACAAAGTGTCTACCAACTTTTTGAAGGTGGAATGCATTTAATATGAATTAGGGAAAATTAGTAAAACATAAAGTGAAAGCTCAAGTTGAATTAAATCACTTTTACACACTCAAAAGAAAGCCGAGCGAGCTGAAGCAAGGTGAAGGCAATTCAAAGTACTTGGCATCAAACCCTACTTTCTATTGAAGCTTGAAAGAGGTATTTATAGTTATTAATACTTTGTTGGTTTGAATTAGAGACAATTCTCATAAGCATATTCAAAAGAATTAAGGAAATATGGCCACACCAACTGTTGTTGAGACCTCTAAGAGACCCCGACCTAAGTTCAAAATATTTTCATGGAAAGTTTACGAAATGGACCCCACAGGTGCATTTTTACAAATACCAGATAGTGTTTTTCCTATTGAGGATACCATGACCTACATTCACACAAAATTGGAAGATTTTGATCATCAATAACTCATGGATCAATGGGTAAAGGAATTGATTAGAGATGATTACTTTGTGAAGCCAAAATATGAAAAATTAGTATGAAAAAACTAGATGTATGGAATTTGTTCCCAGACTTTTGTGGTGAGATGTTTACAAAATTTGTGAGGAAGGCACTTAGTAGAGTGCACAAAAAATTTGTATGGACAAGTGTAGGTGGAGTAATTACCAAGGAAGTGATTAAAGTTGTAACAAGTCTCTATGACACTGGACCTATACCAATGCTAAAACATGTGAAAAATGATGTGGTGATGAAGCTAATTGGTGCCACATATGATGGAAGAGAACTGATAATAAATCCCATTATAAACCCAGTTGTGAGGTACGTTGTTGCTATGATTGGTCAAAAAATCTACTTTACTAACCGAGGCAATTCAGTGCCTGCTACAACAATTCATGTTGCACATGAAATTGTGGTTAATGGAAGAGATTATTATTTGTGTGAGTTGCTCCAGCAACAACTTAGAGATAACCCGAACTAGACTAAAATACAAAAATATCCTTTCAAGTTTGGCTCATTGGTTGTTTTTTTGCTATTTTACTTCTTAAGGGAGCTACCTGGAAAGAAAAATATTATATGGGATCAAAACAAACTAGTAGTAGATCAAATTTTTGAACATTTGCATAGCCTTGGAGACTACAAGACATAGGTTAATGCTCTCACTACATTCTTTGCAATTTTTTAGAACAATATGCATGAGAGAGATAGAGTTCCAAGAAGCTTAGTGAAGAAATATGCAAAGGATATAACCTTTCTAGTCCTACTAATGAATGTATTATTGAGGTAGTAGAATTGAGGACTTTATGGATAGCTCCTCTTGGATATGAAATTGAGGAACAAGTAGCTGAAGGAATGATTGAAATATTATTGAATAGTCCTAAGGATCCTTCTCAACCCTAGCATGGTACTTATGAATAGAAGTCTGCTGAAGTGCATTTGGAGACTTCAACATCACAAAGGGCTAAAAGGGTGAACAAAAATGTTGAGGCATTTTTCAATCTGCATTCACTATCTAAGGATGATGTCGATGAGCTAAAGGAACTTACAAATGAGAAAAGGGATAGATCAGTTGATGTCCCCTCCGGGCCTAGGAGATTAGGAAGAGCATCTTCCACCACTTCCTTTGTATTACCAACAACTGTCGGTGTAGCTACTATAGTAAAAGGAAAGTAGGCAATGCACAGTTCCCCTACAATAGTTAACATACTTGTCTCCTTCAGAACCAACACTAGGGCCTCTAAGAAGAGGGATGTACCCCCTGCCACTCGTAGAAAGCAAGTAAAGAAAAATGCAATCAGGAAAATAAATTTGAGTGATGTTATGCAAGAAGAAATAGAACTTGGGGTAGAAGAAGAAATCCAGTTGAAAAGGAAAAGGAAGAGTAATACCACTGCCAACAATGAAGAAGTTGAAACCAAAGATAAGGTTGAAATCTTATTTGATGATGAAGAGACAAAAGATGAAATGAAAGCTTTCAAAATTCATGTGCATGAGAAGAAGAGAGATTAAGGAACATCACGGTCTATGGAGGACATGCCTAGCTCTCCTTCGGTAAGTGATCATCCACCTCTAAAGATGGAAGCTTTAGTGAATAATATGGTAGTGTATGAGGATTTTCTAGCTATTGCTAGGTTATTTGATGAAGTTGATAAAAAGGATAAGGAAACAATTATAAATGATTTTGTTTAATACATGGTTATCTTTAATGAGTCTATGGAATCTATAAGGAAGAAGGTGTCTAAAAATGTGTGGGAAGAATTAGTTCATAGAAGGCATGAAGTTGTAGCCATTGAAGAAAAATTGAAATCTATTGCCTTAAACACATATGGATCCTCCTTATTTGAGGAAGATGTTGCTTTCCTCCTAAAAGAGTGTTCCCAGTTGTTTACGGTCAAATAGAGAGTCACTACCTTAATGAATAAAGAGAAGGAAAGTACTAAAAGTTTAAGGCAAGAAACACTTGATACAGTTAGAAAAATGGCAAATAATTATGGGATGAAAACTAGTTCTTCATCTCATACAACTCAAGTACAGGAGCTTGTAAATGTTACAAAAACATAAGAAATGATTGAAACTTATCAAAAAGGGATTGAATTAATAAATGATGCTATTAAGGCTTTACAGGAGTCAGTTCCTCGTGCTACTATCGATACCTCCTTAGCCCCTGTTGAGAACCTAAAGCTTCTAGTTGATTCACTCAAATAATACTCCTTCGGTCTTAAGCTACAAACTGAGAAAGAGGAAGAGACAATAATTTTGGAGAAAATCTTGTTTTAACTACAGGATAGATGTGAAATTGCACATAGAAAAGCGATGCAAAGTCTGAAAGAGGTAATGGACTGCGAAGAGGAAGCCCATATATTGTTTGTGTATTGCATGCGATGACATGATGCTACTCGAGATGTCAAAGATTTAATGGACTCAATAGAGTCTCAACTTGAGCATGCCTCTAGAGCCTACAAAATTTTAGACGACATAAGCTATGTTGCTTGGACTTTTATTGCAGATTTATAGAACAAGTTCTTCACTTTACAAAAGTAGAAAGAGGATGCAATAAGGTGGTTTTGTCAGCTTGGAGATCTAGTTATGTCCAGACATATTCCTATATCATATGCTCTAGTGGATGTAGAAAAACTTGACAAGATAAAAATTAACCCATCCACTCTAGAAGAAGGAGAAGAATGTTTAGTTGAATTGGAATCACTGCACAAAACACTTTTCAAAGTGAAAGGGATCTGGGATGAAGAAAAACTAGCTTGGGAAGCTATTCTCAAGGAATTACAAGGTGCCTCCAGTTCCAATTAAAAGTTTTCTACATTTCTTTTTGTTTGTTTTTGAGGTCATCATCAGGATACCCTTTGTCCTTGATGTCAAAGGGGGAGAATAAATGTGGAAAGTATATGTGAAAATTTTGGTTCTTGTCATGGAGAATTTTTGCCTAGTCTGTACAGTTGAAAGGGGGAGTGAAGATTTTTTTTAAGTCTCATTTTTGGCACATGTTGCCATCAATGACAAAGGGGTATATTGTTGGAAGAATGAAGAAGAATCCCTCTGGTGTGTTATCAATGATGCCAAAATTGGTTGGTAAAAGTTTTGTCAATTTGGAAAACTATGTTTCTATTATTTTGATCCAGTAATTTGGTCTGAAAATGCTGTCAATAGAAGATCACTCCATGAGATTTTAATATGATGATTAGGACTATTAATTGCATCTCTGCATAAGTTTTCAATGGTGTTTGTTGAAAGGAATGAAAGAATGAATGACAGAGTTTGGCTTACAGTATTCTACTCAGTACTTGTGCAAATGGTATGAGTTTTCTTTTGGCCGACAAAGATATGTGGTGTGTGCTTCGTTGATGATTTAAAGAGTTCCTTATTAGGTCTAGGAAAACCTAATTTATGCTTTGCATGTTTTGTTTTGATGAAAAGGTGTTCTGGGTTGAGCCAAAAAGCTACATTTTTAATTAAGTATGTTTATATTAAGTGTACATCTAATTAGGTCAACCTAATTGATGTATGAAGTTGTAATAGTGTATATATATATATATATATATATATATATATATATATATATATATATATATATATATGAAACATCCTTTTGTATAGAAGATGTAAGTGTGTGTTTGTAGTGTGTGACATGCAAAAAAGTTATAAGCAATGATGTGCGACTATGTAATATTGTGTGAAGTTGTATCCATTTGAGGTAGTTGTGTACCTATAAACCGGTGCACAATTTTGTATTCCAAATCCTAATTGGAACTGAACTCAACACACATAAGGTGTATTTCATCAGTTCATCATTTTGGCAGTGAGCCACACTCCTTTTTGTAATTATCTCAAGTTGTGATCCTTTCAAGGATAATGAGTCTTGGCTGTGTGCCCTGTAATATCTTACAATCGGTTATCATATTGTGAGCTAATCCTCGCTGTGGTTTTTCTCATTTTAGGTTTTCCATGTAAAAATCCTAGTGTTCATTTCTTATGTGGTGTTATGCTTCCTTTCATTTTCTTTTTTACAGTTGTAGCTAGATATGTTTTAATTATTGAATGGTTAGCAATTAAATGGTTTGGTAAAATACTAATTCACCCCCTCTCTCATTATTCAGGTGTTCAACATCTACAACAACAATCAAGATCATATCATCATGTCAAAATTTATGTGTGTTCATGCATGTTTTTGAGCTAACTATTGATATCTCATGCCCCCCTTTGATGTACCATCATTGATAACTGATCTGAGAGATCCTCCATGTTCAATCTTGCATGTTTTCTCCTTGAAGTTTCCTAAGTTTTGCTAAGTCCTAGAATTTTGGGTTTTCGGGCTGTCTCTTACTTGCTTCCTTCATGCCTTCTCCATTTCTCCTCCTTTCCCATCTTTCCTCTAAGTTTTTCTACCTTCAGTCTTTGTCCTTTCCCTTTATCCTTTACTGATCTCTAAAGGTAAGCCTCAAGTGTTACCTCTGACCATCGAAGCTCGATAAGGTTTCAAGATTTGGATAAGTCTTTTATCTTGTCAGAATTCAAGGGTTGGTCTTCCCTCTTCCCTCTTACCGCTTTCATTTCATAAGGCATAAGCCTTCCTCCTGATCTCCAACCTTTGAAGTCTCATCTTTTTCACTTTCTTCCTTCTTCCCTTCTCACTTTCCCTCTTTTCTCTTGAAATTTGACTAAGTGTTGAGGTTTCAGGTTTTGGCCTTCGGTCTTCCCCTTTACCTCTTACCCTTCTTTGGTAAGAGGTATCTCATCTCCCCAAACCCTGAAATTTCCTCTCTTCTTCGTGGTTTCACTTCTTCTCCTTCTTCCAAGCATCAAGTACGCTGTAAGGCCGATGCTCCACTTACAACTGCCCAATTGTCGACATTCGCAAAATGATTTTTTGAGGGTCCAAACCATTTAATTCATTTTCATACTTGTAAAGGTTATTTTTCGGGCCTGACGCCTTGGCCTTCCTTCGATTATTGCACGCATAGTCTTTTTTGCTAACCTTGATTAGGGTTAGAGTTTGACTTGTGCTTCTAAGTTATGCCTGATCTATAAAGGAAAAACATGTATTCATTTTGGTTCTTCTTGTTTTGTTTGTTCTTTTTTCCTTCGAATCCTCTAAGATTTTTCTTTGGAACACTTACATTTTTGCATCCCTTTTATTGTAAAGATTGAATTTTTTGCTTCTACATCAATGGAATGGATCAAGTTTTCCCTTTCTCAACTCTTTTTTGTTTGAGTAAGTTTATTATCTTGCATATTTTATTTTTTGTTTGTTTTTTTCATGCATGTGTGTTATGTTAAATTATTTATAGTTGTTGGTTGTGAAACCCTCTTTCCTTGCAACACCTTTTCAAACCCTAACCTTCTTGTATTCCTCTGAAAGTTGACCAAATAGAGAGTTGTGAAAGTCTCCTTACCACTCTTCAACGATGTAATGTGCAATATTGGTCAAGAATAAACAACATTTCCATCTTGGTGTACCACCTCCATTTCCCTTTCATGCATTCCTTCTCCCCTTTTCCATTGTGAGATGTTAGACTAGGGTAGTGGTAGGTTTTCATGTGTTGGTTTGGACTAGCACTTTGCACTTGGATTGAAAAAGGAAGTCATCCTTCTCCAGAGATTCAATCTCATATGAGCAAAGGTCCCACACCTTGAGGTTGTTTCCATTGTGTCATTAGAACATTGAACTCTTGTTCAGTAGGGTCTAGTTTTATGTGACAATACTAACATTGTGATGTAGGTTTCAAGCATTCAAGCATCAAATCAAGTGTCAAATCAAGCATCAAATCAAGTGTCAAATCAAGCATCCAATCAAGCTATTTCATGCAATATCTAATCCTTGGAGTGATGTGTTAGACTCCAGTCCTCTAAGGTTAGCCATTAAAAGGTTTGGTGAGTTGCAACAAGCTAGTGTTCATTCATCATTCCTTCCATTTATGCTTTCATTTCATTATCAAGGTTTAATTACCAAACTAGGGTTTGACCAAGGAAAACCCTTATACACCAAAAACAAACATTTTTCTCCTCTTTGTGTGTTTGCAGGTTTGCAAGTGAAGAAGGATTGAAATTGGATCAAAAGTGAAATTTTAAAAAGTTGTTAACATTGTCATCAAGCCATAAAAACTCACCTATAGAATTTATTTTCAGCCTTACGACAATCAAACCTAGAGAAATTAGGTGTAGATCTAAGAGTAGAGGATTTTAAAATCATATTTTGGATCCTTGTAGTAGGAACCATTTTCCCTAGGGCGAATTTTTCCTAGGAGGACATTCAACAATAACTTTTGGTGACAAGTACACACAGTGTCTTACCCTTCTCATATTTTCTGGAAGTCTTGATTCTGATTGTGTTATGCTTTAAATTGATGGTTCAAGTTTCACATTGCATAATTGAGTTCATTTAGTTTTTTTATTTTTTCTTCCCAAAGTGCATTTTAGTCATATTTACCCCATCTTATCATAAGGAAAAACAACAATAGATCTCCAATAGTGTTCACTCACCTAAGGTTTGAAATTAAATCCTACCTTTGGTGATCTCTTTTTCCTAATAAAATTAAATGAAAGGTGCATACATTCTCCATTTACCCATTTTTCCATCACCTATTTTTCTATGTTTCAAAAATAATGTCACCTTATTGGGCCTAGGGGTAACTTCATGAACCCACACCCCCTTAAGTTATAAAGAAAAAATATAAAACTTAAGTGATAATAATCAAATATTAATCCATCCACCATTAGAACTCACCAAGGCCATAACTGGAAAGCATTGTACTGAATGAAATAGGAATAGAGGCTAGACCGGGTGCTAAAAATAACACTTACTAAAATAAAAATTTACTAAAAATAGTAAGATAGTCCAATCTCCCAATCTAACCAAATTGGAGCCCAAATGGAACTTACTAAAAATAGCCATTTTTCTAGAAAGGACACAAAAGATACCTAGAAAAACCCATAAAAACTCATTGGAAACCTTAAATAACTTCTTAGAACATGTTGACACAAACCCAAAAGGTCAAGGACAACTGCATTACCAGAGAACCTAAAAATGGGGACATTACATTAGGGTTAAATGAGAATTTGATCAAGCTTGGTTGTAGATCTCTTGCAACTACTCTATAATTGTTTAGAGTCACCCTAGGGTTGCTCCTTGTTTGTAACATTTTGATCCTAGTGCGATAGGATGGTGCTACATTATTCCTCAAGTTGCTAGATAAATTTATCGTCTTAAGAAATTATTGACAAGGTTTCTACATATTTTCTCTAATTAGTTTTCAAATAACACCCCAAGAATAAATAATGAAACTATATATATATTATTTCATTTCTAAAATTTAAAATTTTCACATATTTATTTATAAAAGATTATCTCTTTAAATACAAAGATCTTTGAGTTACAATAGTTTGTCACTACAAAGTTCTAATCAAATAAGGGGACCTCCTTTGGTTCTTCTTCCCCATACAAAGTCCAATAATACAAAATTTGATGGGGTATGTACATGTAGGTACTTTGTTATCACATATTTACTCAATCTTGGTGCATTGCATCCATACCAAACAAATATGTTGTGAACCACCAGAGAATTTTCAATCTTGGATTTGATTTCATCTTTAGGCACCACTTTTTTTCAATTGAGCAACTTTATTTGGTTTATTATTGTAAAAAATTTAGTATTAGATAACCAAAATTCTTGCAACGAAAATGGTGTTGGCCTCCTACAATGATTTAATAACTAAGCCCTTACAACCATGATTCAAAGATTGGACATCTAACCTGAATAGCTATTTCAATCATCATGAAGGTGCATTTAAATTGTCAACCCAGGGATGTGAACTTGAAATGGGTCAACATAGTATGTGCACTAGGAATCTAGAGTAGCCATTTTCATTCTACAACTAAGGAACTCGCAATAATGAAAGTAAATTGCTTAGAAGGGAATACCATAAATGCCAATCATCAATCAACAACTACATCAAACTAAAATGCATAACATAAATGAAAATCTGAGCAACAATAGGGCACTACTCTGTCTGCTTTGGCTATAGGAACAATCACATAATGGAATTCTTGTGGCTGCAAGAGCAGTTGGTGTCGGATTTCTAACTAATTACTAAAAAATAAGTAATACTAAACTAAGAGGATGGATTACTCACCAAGTGGCCCCCCTTGGATAAGTATCTTCTAAAACTAATGAGAACTCAGATGCTCGAACTCAAAACTTTATTTTATTCGCTGTAAATCATTAGTACAAAAGAGTAATGTATTTGTATTACTAAAAAATTGAGAGTGCAAGTACAATATCAAATCCTGTAACCCCTTAAGAAGGAGCATAAGATCTTTATTTATACTATCAACTAGACAAGGTAGTCAACTCCATAACTGGGAGGACGTCATTTAGGGAAAACAGAGAAAGTGGAGTGGTGACAGTTATGCATGCATAGAATTTGGTTAGACATGCAGGTCCAAACGCAGATTTAGCACAACAGTAACACCCACATCTGCTCAACCAACATTAAAGTCCACTGCAAGGTGGTTACATTCAGTTTGCATGAGAAATCTTTTGTAGTCAACCTCCTTTGACCTTTGAGCGATTCCTTTGCTAGATGTTACGGTGCATGCCCAGCTGGCGATGTCTTCCTCAACTTAGCATCCTCAAATTAAATATGCATGGCAATGTCAGTACACACAATAACTGCATATCTATAATCACCTTAAGGAAAATTCATTAACCACATGCAAAATCAATATAGATAATCCACATAATATGCCAATGTCATTAAAAATTGTAGAAATAGGATTAAGCCCAATGTATATGGTTTGAGGGAAACGTTATGAAAATATCAACATTTAACATGTCAAAGTCCATGACAACTACTAGCAAATAAACTATAGATTCTACCCAAAATTGGACCAAAAACTAGGCTCATCACTCCCCCCAACCTAACACTTTGTTGGTCCTCCAGTAGGGGAAGGGTTGTTCTTCTGCTTGGTCAAAGCTAAAAAATTCGCAACTAATAGTTGTCCAACGTCAGTGTTTGTTGAGTGTGAATCAGGGTCAATAATGGCAAGAAAAGGAGTGATAAAGGAGAATTATGATGGGAAGAAATGGTGGCTATAGTTAGTGTCACTTCACACATGCTAGCCATCCTCTCACT
Source organism: Sequoia sempervirens (assembly GCA_007258455.2). Lineage (NCBI taxonomy): Eukaryota > Viridiplantae > Streptophyta > Pinopsida > Cupressales > Cupressaceae > Sequoia > Sequoia sempervirens. The sequence continues at coordinate 32,206 of VDFB02255812.1, forward strand.
CAGATTTCAAATTGGCTCATATAAATTTTTTGACATAGCCTAGCATAAATTGACATATGGGAAATACATTCACATCTTTTTCTTCCCCCCCAACCTAAATTTGGACATGTGTCCACACATGCGAGATGGGAGTGGTCATTTGATAGGGAATAATGACATGTTATGTGAACGTCTATACTAACGTATAGTGATTAAATGAATGCACTTAAAAGATGATTAAAAGATAGCAATTAATGCACACATACCTGAATGTGTGGAGGATTTGTTGCAAAGATCGTGGAGAAAGTACCATTCACCTTTTTGGGGAATAGATTGAGCAATTAATGAAAATGAAGTGGAATGAGGTGAGGTGGAATGAAGTGATGGAAGAGAGAGGAAGGTGGTGATGGATGGGTGAATGGGCGGATGGGTGAAGAAATGGACTTCCACAAGAGTGGAAGTCTTTATTATGAAAAGTACGTACCTTAATTATCCAGAAGGAGGGACACTAGGTCCACTTCCTTCGGCTCTAAGAAGCTCAGGTGTTGAATGTTGGGTGAATTGTTTCATGAACTCTTCTTTGGAAGCTGGCTTGTGATATAATATGAGGCAATGACCATTGAAAAGTAACTTGAATCTGACAAGGTCAATGGTAGTAAGCTAGATAGCTCCATTAGGAAAGACCTTAGCGACTTCATATGGTCCTAGCCACCTTGTCTGCAATTTTCCTGCATTGTCCTGATATCTTGAGTCATAGAGTAGGGTCCAATCTCCTGGTTGGAATTTCTTGTCCTTGATAAATTTTTCATGCCACTTGATTCTTTGATTCTGCATTACTTCTGTATGATGTAGGGTTGCTCTTCTTATCTCATCCAAAGCATTAGCTGCATGATTCTTTCTCTCTATGCCTCAGAAATTTCCCTCCTCAAATCTACTACAGTCTGAAGAGTCTTATATTCAAATTCAATGGGAATCTTGGTTGTCTTTCCATAAAACTCAAATGGAGTGAAGCCTGTAGTTGTTTTCTAGGTTGTCTTGTAGGCCCAAACAGCCTCTAGTAGTCTATTTGCCCAATCCTTTCTATGAATAACTACCATTTTGGTCAGAATGGCTTCAATTTCTCTATTGGTCACCTCAATTTGGTCATTAGCCTGGGGGTGATAAGGAGTAGACTTCTTGTTTCTTATGTTGTACTCATTAACTAGTGTTGCAACAAGGGTTGATGTGAATTGAGCCCCTTGATTAGTCACTATTTCTCTTGGAACTCCATATCTTGTGAAAATATCCTCATAAAGAAATTTTGCAACCTTGTTATCTCTTGCATGCTTCATGGCTTTAACTTCTACCCACTTTGTCGCATAATCAATGCATACCAAGATATAAGACTTACCATTTGATGGAGGGTCAATGGGTCCCACAAAATCCAATCCCCACTTGTCAAAGGGGGTGATTACTACCAGAGGGAAAAGTGGAATCTCATCAGATCTAGTTGGCCTGCCCATTCTTTGACATCTATCACATTTTTTGGTATACCTTCCTGCATCCTTGTGGAGTGTTGGCCAGTAATATCCTGTATTCAAAATCTTCATTGTTGTCCTCTTGGCTGCAAAATGTCCTCCACATGGTTCATTGTGGCATGCATGCAAAATTTTATATGTCTCATCTTCTCTCACACATCTCCTCATGACATGGTTTGGTCCAATATAAAACAAACATCTAGCAATCCAGGAGAAAGGAAAAGTTTTTTCAATGAGTGCCCTTTTCTCTTTTGCAGAGAAGTGAGAAGGAACTCTATTGATCGTGTTTTCTGCACAACAACAACTCAGACAGAATATGAAATCTTGTCTCTCTTGAAAGGTAAACCTCTATCAGCAAGCCTCAAGAGGTAACCCCAAGGTCTCTAGTGTCAGTTCTTGACAATGCATAAACAACTCAATGACAAATGTGAAAATGCTGGTAATCACAATGGGACCTTACTACAAGCAAAATACTGAATCAATTCTATCAGATTTAACAAATTGGTGATACTTCAATCCTAGATTTAACCCAATAATCAAAGAAATAGAAAAAGGATAAGGGTTTCAAAGAGAGTTCTAAATCTAATATTACTCCTAAGATTAATAATGAAAATAATCAACACTCGAAATGGACCAATCCCTTGAAATTGATCTCTGCTTGACCAAGATAAATCTACAATCTCATAGAAAACAGTGCAATCTTTTGAGGTGTTAGGATTTTCAAATCATAAACATTCATTCAAATAATCCTATTTCAGTTAAAATGAACAAACCCTCACGATCAAACTGAGCACACTGAAATATGAAGTCCAGGCTAACTTTGCAAAGCAACTAACAATCAGTTGGTTGCGAAAAGTATGGACTGAAGGATTGCTGCAACATTCAAGTATCGAATCACAAACATTATTAAATCAAATCTAATCTAAATGTTAACCTCCTCAAAGCAATTTTAAAGATGGAATAACAAGAACCATGCAAGACAAAAGAACACAAGTATGGCACCAAATCACAATGTCATTACTTGTATTCAAATTATCCACTGTAGCAACAATTCTGGTTTTCTATTACAATATTTGCTTGAGCACAACTACTTGCTAACTTTCTCTACTTCTAACTATCTCTGCTCTATATCAATCTATATGCTCTAATTACAAATTCTAACTATCTAACGCCTTACAAATGAGGCGACATGCCCAATATATAGAATTCACCAGAAACCCGTAGGCCAGACAAGGGTTTTGCAGCAATAACTCAACACAACAACTCAGCCAGGAGAGTCTCACGACCGGTCAAATAAGTATTGAATGCACGTCCTGTCCAAGTTGGCCTTAGATTAGCAATGTAGTTCAGACTGATGCGTAGGAAGATAATAGGGGAAGCACAAATCACGACACAGCCTATCATTAGCTCCCTTCCCTATTATTTATGTTCTGATCTGGCTCTTCATGTATTCTCAAGAACACCCCATCCAAGTCAACTACTGGTGGTAGGGGTAGAACCCTAAGTCATCTTTTGATAGACACAATCTCATCCCTTGAGTGTTTGAACGACTTATCCCAATCTACCTTATACGTCAAATACTTGTCAATAACTACAAGGTAGGTGGCCGCATCATCTAGCTAGTGCTCAGACACAAAATCATCATTACTTGGTGCATAAACATCCTGCCACCATTTTCTCAACTGCTCCAGACTCAAATACTTGGGTGCGATCTTCTTTCTTCCTGTCATTATCTCAAAAAAAGCAATGCAACCATTGTAGACACCAGCTAGGGTGTCATCAATGTGTCCTCTTTGTTTGTAAATATTTTTCAATATTTTCTGCCTAATTTTCAATACCTCGAACCACTCCCATGGCTCAGCAGCTCCAGAAGAAGGAAGGATCCCATCATTCACCAACCTATCCTGGGTGTACTCCATAATAGTCTTGGTTTTCTGTAGCAGGAGGTCAGTGTCTTCTTTATCTTGTGCCATTACCTGCCTCAACCATTCAGTGGTCCTTGTAGCATCCTTTCCAGTTGAAATGATTTCCTTAATAGCTTCATCACCTTTTACCTGCACCCCTTTCAACCAATTCACAGTGGCAACAGTGGAGGCTTTCATCTTTTCTAGCTCGGTGATGGTCTCCTAAGGTAGAGGATTTGTAGCAGAGGAAGAAGGATTAATGGACTGCAGTGGCTTCATTAATTCCTCCAAGCACTTCCTGAGATTCTCATTTTCTCTTTTTAGTTCTTGCTTGGTCTTCATTTCTTCTATCAATCTACCCACAATAACAACACTAGAACCCTCATAATCCTCAATATCTTGCTCCACAGATGTAGGTCCTAGATTAAAAGTCTGAATGTGGTAATCCTTTCCAACCACATCATCTCTGTTTTGATCTGGAGCAAGGGTGGCAATATGAATAACCCGATCATGAGTTTCATCTCTTTCAATCCTTGAGATCACCCTAGCCTTCTTCTTACCTTTATCTTTCCCAATTTTGGCTAGTAGCGCATCCCAATTTGGTGGACTATCTTCCATAACCACTTGTTTTCTCTTTATCTCTCTGTCTAGCCACTCTAGAACAGTGGGCTCCAATTGCACTTGGCTCTGCCCCATTTCCTCTTGTTGATCCTTAGGTTCCTCCTCACTCAAACTCTGTTTCCCAGGGGTCTCATCCATTTCACTTTCCTTCCCCTCAGCATGCTCCTCCTCATGTGTCGGTGACAGGACTTTTTCTGCTTCCTCCTCCCCTGGAGGAGATTCAACTACTTCATTTGTGACTGGTGATTCTGCATATGCAACCAAGGGAGATTGCATTTCTTTTTCAATTTCTACCTCTACACTGTAGAGTTCCCCCTCATGGAATTCCTCCCCTTCCGTGCCTGGATCTTCATCAACCTCTTTTGTCTCACCTGGTTCACTTTGGGTTTCATGAGTGGAAGGAACATCACCATGCTACTCGTCATGAAGAGTAGTAGGAGGAAAATCTGCCTTAGGCACACCGTTCTTTGGAGAAGGAGTCCTAGACCTCCTTGCATATACCTTTGCTTTCTCCTTTGAACTTTCTACATTCACCACTAGCGGGAAAGTTACCTCTTTTGCAACCTTGGAGCTTGCCTTCTCTGATAATTTTACAATTCTTCTTCTCTTCAGCACAGGGGCACCAACCTCAGGATTCTATTTTTCAGTCTCTTTCAGTTCAGACCTCTTAGTCCTTGTTCTCTTTTTGGCCATTGGCTTCCTCTATTTTTCTGTCTCTTGGACTTATGTTTCTTGAACACTTTTACTCTTGACCTTGGATGGGGAGTCCAACTTACCTTTACCCTTAGCATCTTGCTGCCCCATGGACTCCTCAGAAGTAGAATGGGAATCTAAGTCTCCCATTAGGTTATAAGTAGATTTCACTCCTTTATTTTCCAACTCCCACATAGTGTGTTTGAGCCACATCTTGGTAACTTTGATGACTGGCTCCATCAGTTGCTTCAGTTCTATTTGCTCCTCCTCTAACCAGTCCACATCACCAATCGACCTATCTCTTACTACCTCATAGGCATGGTCCTGAACTAAGTTCCCATTATCCTCCAATTGATCAGGCACTGCCCTTACATTATACAATCGGACTGCATCCACTGGAAGCCGAGAGAATTTCTTCTTTTTGACCTCATTCATCACCACAATTGGCCTAGTAGTCCTCTAAATTAACCTTATGGCTATATTTTCTACTGGCCCTCTTTTGAGCTTCTCCTGTGATGTCAAATCTGGATCTCTTGGAGTGGAAGGATAAGCCAAGAGTACTCATTTCCTCTTCTGAAGCTTGGGCATAACCAATGGAAGGGTAAACCTCTCTAGTGCCAATCCTTAGTGGGAAATCTCCACCAAATCCTGTCTTGTGTTTGTCCTTCTTGATAGTGGCATCAAAATCACAAATCTATCTTGTTACTTCCAACAATATAATGTGGTCAGTGGGATACCTTGGGAGTCAGTATGGGGCCCTTTGGCAGCCATCAATCCGAATGTAGGAGAAGGTTGGGAATTGAATAAACCAAGCTCCATATTCCTTAATGAGCTCCTTTGCTTGATCTAAAATTCTGACATGCTCTGCTTCCTGAAGCATTCTGGTAATATGCATGGTAAATGCATCATTTTCCCTCCTGTAGTCTGAGCTTCCTCAATACAATTGAGGGAAAACTTCATAAATGATATCCTATCTGAAAATTCCCTTTGTGTCCAATCCTCTGTAGGGATGGAATCTAGCAAGTGCATAGACCAAATATGAGGTCATTGTGAAGGTCTTTGTCTACAACACATTGGACAATTGTTTATGAATTACTTGGCTAATGACTCCTGCCCAATGGTAGTCAGTCTTCTCTTGTTCCATCCTCACAATTGCATGGCACATCCAATTCTCAAATGTACCAGCACTCTTCAATCCAAGCACCCTGCTAAGAAAGGTGATGGCATCATAGTACTCCTTGAATTTTTCTCTGTACAGCTGCTTAGGAAACTTGGAATAGTGGGACTTGGGCTTCTCCAGCCAGGAGTTGATCAACTGCTGTGACTTCACAGTTTGGTCATTGTAGAACTCTTGAGCTGCCTCAATGGTGAATCCTACCACATGAGACTAGTCTGGCATATCAAAGGTTTGGGAAATGGATACCCGGTTGAGATTGGCAACAACTCTCCCTTGAGGCCCAATAATCCTCTATGTGTCCTGATCATAGTGTCTAGCGCACTCAAGGACTAGCTCATAACATTGCACTATAGAAGGGAAACCGGCTACATGGGACAAGCCTGATTCTATCATTCTTCTAGTCACCAAAGGAGGATCCTTGGTTGCCATCCTTGCTTTGAATTCCTCATAGTCCTAGAGGCCAACATTTGTATCAGTAACTTCTGACCAGACAGAAGTGATCTTACTCTCAGGGACCTTGCTCTTGATGTCCAGCTTAATCCTCTCTGCATTGGATAATGAGGAACCAACTGTGGCTTTGCTTGATTCAGCCTACACTCAACATGAAAAACATAGTAAAAACCACAGGAAGGGAACGTTAATTCATCAGAACACCGTTAGAATGCATCTCCTACAACCAAAGTGCCATTAAATTTCATATGAAAGATCCCACAAATTTTGGGTTTCGGGGCCATCCGTAGAATCTGAGCCAGAGAGGAATTTCGGGAAATTCTTGATTGATTGGATTCCAATGGAATAACCAGGAAACACCTACTTAACTATCAAATCTGATCATTTTCATCAATAAATCACATAGGAGATCCAAACATGACATGAAATAATCATCAAATGCATCATGAATTGTAAACAGATCCAATTATCTCACGTTCCTTTATGTTTCATCAACTTTCAGGAAAATTCACCAAAGACGGATTTTCGTGAAGAACGGGCCAAAGAGGATACTTCAGAAAATTAGGGAAACGACGAATTTTAGGGAAATCCAAACTCGACGGAAATCCACAGAATTTGTAAAATTTTGAACCAATGGAGCATCCTGAAAATCAGGTTTCAGCAGGAGTCAATCATTTCGCCGAGAAGTCTCAGCGACTTCCAGGAGTCTCGCCGAAGGAAGTCACTAGAATAGGTCTTGCTAAGATTTAGCGGTTTTGGTGTAACATCCTGACGAATAGGGGGAGTCTCAGTGAAGAAAATGAGTGTATTTCGGCCAAACAAATTTCATTCGGAAAGAAGTCACACCGAATGAGGCATGTCTTGCCAAAAGAAAATGTTTGATGAGATATTTTCTTCGATATAAAGTCACAATGAATCGCCCTTGTCTCACTGACCATCAGAGTTTAAGTAATCACTTTTTCCAAACTAAAGCTTATCTATATGATGTCTCAACGAACTTATAGAGTCTTGTTGAATGTTAATGGGGAACATCTTGAAGTGACCAGTGGGTAGTCAGGGTAAGGTCTTAGCGACTTCTTTTGGTCTCGCCGACTAGTGATAGAACATGAGAGACCTTCGGTGTGAGAAAGATACAGTCACAATGAACATATGGACTTGGGAGGACTTTCGGTGAAGTGTTTGAGTTCGACTAGAGGTCCTAGCGACTACATTATGTCTCACCGATGAAGAGTTCCATCGGCATAACCTCTTGCTGACATTAAGAAGTCACCCCGATAGAAGATCAGGGCTCGCCAAGAGAAAAGTTTCGCTATGAAGTCTTGGTGATCATTAGGAGTCCCACCGAACGCGAAGATTTTGGCAAGAGTAGGGAGCTCACGGTAAGGTCTCAGTGAAGCATGAATGTCTCCCTGATAGATAGTAACTCAACAAGAGTAGGATATGCTCGGTGAAAGGTCTCGCCGAAAGGGGGAGGTCTCAGCGAACATATGGAAGATCGGTAAGATGAAAGGAGCCCGCTATGAACTCTTGGCGATGAGGTTTGTCTTGCCGATAGAAAGACTTCGGCGTGAGACTTACAGTGTTCGAGCGACCAAATGAAAACCCACGAAGGGCTTCGGCGTGACACAGAAAGATCTACATGACATCTCACCAACCTCGAAGGGTTATAGCAACTAAAAGAACAGAGCTCGATTAAAGAAAAAGTGCTCGGTGGGAGGTCTCAGCAAAAGCAAGGGTCTCGTCGACTGATATGCATACAAGATTTCATTGGTGTAAAAATGATAGTGTCACGATGATTCAACATGAACCTAGGAAGACCACTTCGGTGAACCTCAAGGTGGTCGATATGATATCCCAGCAATCTCAAATGGTTACAACGAAGGGAATTCAGAAGGGATGGAGAGTCCCAATTTCATCCAGACACTGAACCAACTATGGATTTCAAAAAGTTTAACTTAGGGCAAGTCAGGGATGGACCTTTCATGAATTTTCTTTGCATTATAGGTCAATCTTAAGATGAAATCACCTGATATGGCACTGCCCTAGGTCCGAAACCCTATTCATCTGCCATTAGCACATAGTCAAGCTCAGAATTTAATTGTTTCCACCGTTGAGTCATCACTAGGGTTTACTAATTACTCTCAAGTAGGATTCATTAAAATGCAGATGGACACATGAACTCAATACTCGCCTGGGAGATGACAAAGGATGCAATACTGGACAACCCTAGCACAAAATAAACAAATACATAGGAATTCAAATCCCACAAGCCCTCACAATACCAACGTGTCATTCATAATTCAATTCAAAGTAGAGAAATCAGACACATACCATGATAAAGTGGAAATCAACCTGAGAATCAGCAAACGCGAAGCTTCAATGGTGTCCACAATGAACATAGGCGATAACGCACAAGAAATCGCTACCAAATGAGACCAAATCAAATCCAAATTCCCAAATCCAACCAAAAGATCAAAGAAAAAACTCCAAGGATGCAGTTCTCAACTCAAACAATGGCAAATAGTGAGCATAATGGCACAAAAGATCTCAAAAATCAAGTAAAATCTAGCCTTCAAAGCACGTACAGAGCCATTAATGCAGTTGATAAGACAGCCAGAGAAGGAATTCGAGAATCTGACAATAGGGCGGAACCCGGCGAAATTTGGCCCACGCGAAAATCTATGAAGACCAAGAATTCCTAGGCAAAAAAATCCAACTGGAATCCAAGCAAGATCCAGGAAAATCCGACCAGGGTGGAAAGTCCCGAAATAGGGCAAAAGCCCGAAATAGGGCAAAAGCCCGAAATTCATCTAGGACTTAAGATTTTCAAGGGATAACCTAGGGGAAACACTTAGGCATTCAGAATAAACAATTTAAGCACATGCCTATGTAAGACAAAACCTCAAAAGAAAGGGCCAAAACACCAAAACCAAATCGAAAGAGGGTCCCTACTTCCAGCAGGGTGTGTGTATGAAAACCGCACAACAAACTCTACCTGTGACCAAATAATTGGTTATGTCAGCATACCAGGGTGTTAGTATATTGAGGAGAATAGATGCTCATCAGGAAAAGAGTCATCTATGGGCTGATTGTCTTCCGATGTAGTCAACCTTGAAAGAAAATTTGCAACAACATTGACCTTCCCTAGCTTATCCACAATGGTTATATCAAACTTCTGCATTAACAATAACCATCTTGAAAGCCTACCCATGATCAAAGGTTTATTCATGAGATATCTAATGGCTGCATGATTAGTGTGCACAAAGATTTGGTAAACTGTTATGTAATGTTTGAATTTGTTTACTGCATAGATTACTGCCAGCATTTCTTTCTTTGTCACTGTATAATTGAACTCATCTCCCTGTAAATTTTTGTTGACAAAGTAAATGGAATTTTCAACAGCTCCTTCTTTCTTTCCTAAGACTACCCTTATGGCATAATCTGATGTATTAGTATGGATGTGGAAAGGAAGTTCCCAATTAGGTCCTTTGAGTACAAGAGCATGAGTCAAAGTTGCCTTCAAGTCAGAAAATGCCTTGTCACAAGCTTCAATCCACTAGAATTCAACATCTTTAGTGAGAAGAGTATACAATGGTGTTGCTACCTTGCTTAAATCCTTGATGAAATGCCTATAATATCCTGCATGACCCAAGAAAATCCTAAAATCCTTTTGTTTTCATGTAGGTGTGGGCAAATTTTTGATTACTTCAATCTTTGCAGGATCTACTTGAATTCCCTTGTGGAAGATGTAGTGGCCAAGAACTACACCTTCTTGCATCATCATGAAGCACTTTTCATTGTTTAAGGACAAGTTTTGGTATTCACATCTATGTAGGAATCTCCTGATATTTTCCAATGCTTGATTAAAATCAGCACCATAAGTGGTAAAGTCATCCATATAGATTTCCATGCAATCATGAGAAATGTCTAAAAAATATGATAATGACTACCCTCTGAAAATTTGTAGGTGCATTACATAAGCCAAATGGGAGTACCAAGTAGGCATAGGTCCCCCATGGATAGGTAAATGTGGTATTCTCTTGGTCCTCTGGTGTAATATGGATCTGGTTGTAGTTGTTGAATCCATCTAGAAAAGAAAAAGTTATCACTTTCCTGCAAGTGTGTCCAAAACTTGATCAATGAAGGGTAAGGGAAAGTGGTCCTTCTTGGTGGTAGTATTAAGTTCCCTATAATCAACACAAACTCGCCATTTCCCTCCTTTCTTGGGCACAATCACTAATGGAGACATCCACTAACTATCTGAAATGGGGTAGATAAATCATGCATCTAGTAATTTCTGTAGTTCTCCTTTTATAATTTCTCTTAGTGCAGGGTTAATTTTTCTTTGTGGTTGTCTTACTAGGGTGCAATCATCTCTGATATAAATTTTGTGTGTACAAAGTGTAGGGTCCAATCCCTTCATTTCATAATAATCCCACACAAATGCATGTTGATGGGTCCTTAATAAGTTTGCTAATAACAATTGTTGTTTTTCACTTAATTTACTGTTAAACATTCAGATATTTTCCTTCTGACACCCATACTTGTGTAGTTAACTCTATCATGGCTGCTTCATTTAGACATGGTACCTTTAGTTCATATGGCAGCAATGTATGGGACATACCTATTGCTGCAGGAAGTCTGTCTGCAGGAATAGTGGTTGCAGGAAGAACGTATGTAGGAACATTGGTTGTAGGAAGAGTAGATAGAAGTGTCTTGACTGGAGTAGTAGGATGAGAATATGATGCTTCCTCCACTTCACAATGGTTCTAAATGATGTTAGCCAATACTTCATCCTCATCTTGGAGTTGCATGAAAGAGCTTTTGTCTAGCATCATAAGCTGCACCACAAAATTAACTTCCTCAGCTTCTTCACCAACATGTGGCCATACGGGATTATCTTCATTATGAGATGGATGAGCAGGAGGATAGAGAACAAAATTTTTAGTGCTCTTCCCATCTAAAATGGTCATGTCACCTAACCAACATCCAATGTATGCATCTGTAGTTGCTAACCATGGCCTTCCAAGAATAATGGGATACCCGCCTAGTGTAGCTTTAGGAGAAAGAATCATAAAGTATGTTGGGTACTCCTAGGAGTCTAAAACTACCACAAGATCCTCCACTACGCCATAAGGCTTAACAGTAGAGCTATCAGCAAGCTGTAGGACAATAGGAGTAGATCTCATGCTTGCAACATTTAGTTGTTGCAGGATGTCCTTGGTCATTACATTTATTGTTGCCCCTAAATCAATCAAAGCATTCTTAATTTGAATCTCGTTTATAACAATTGCTACCACAGGACTACCTAGGTTATTGTACTTGGGGATAGTCACTTTTCTGAGCATGATGTCAGCTAGTTGTCCCACCACATGAACTATAGTTGGGTCTTTCTTCTTCCTACCTGGCTTCTTGAAGCATGCTTCCTTGATTGCCTTGTCGTAGATTGGAACATCCTATATGGCTTGAAATAGAGGTATCTAGACACATATATGCTTTAGCTGATCCAAGATGTCAAAATTTGTATCCTCCTTTTCTTCCTTCTTTTTGGAAACTTCCAATCTCTGAGGAAATGGTGGTTCTTGTTCAGTCTGCTTGACTTGGACTTGTTCAGGATTTTTGGGTACACTTGGCTGAATGGGATCATTTAGAGGTTCCTCCTCCTCTTCCACAGGATGCTCAGTGATAATGGGATTGGAAGGGGCAGGTAGAGTAGTTCCTAAATGCAAGTGGATGTCACTTACACTCACAACATATGTAGGGAATTAATTTGAATCAACAGAGTATGCAGGCTGCTGTTGTGGTTTGTTATTTGGATTGGGAGTGGGCTGAGCTGGTAACTGAGTAGGTTTAGGTGCATTTGAGCTTGGATTAGCAGGTGGAGGCATTATAGCAGGCTGTTGAGGCTAAGAAGGTAGTTGCATGTAACTTTTTTTCTAGGAAGGCCATTGTTGTCTTTCCCTCCATTGATTTATTTGCTGCCAATTTCCTAGAGGTGGCTGCTAATGCCCTTGAAATTGCTACCAATTCCCTTGAGGTTGTTGCCACTGGGGTGGAATTTTTTTATGATTGGGCCAAGCATTTGAAGGGCTACTCCAAGGCTATGGTGGATATCCTCCATAGCTAGATGGATATGGGGGCTGCCATTGGTTACCAGATGATTAGGAATTAAAATATGGCCCAACATAAGATAGTGGATCTGGTGGAATACCTTGTCTTGGAGCCCAAGGCTTCCTTTGTGCAACATAGTAGACTTGGTCTTCTTTAATCTAGATTGGTTTGAACTCAAGTGGGATCTTCTTGCTTTCAAGATTAGCTACCATCTTGCATCTACAGTCCCTCTTCTTTTATATGCAGTGGGGGCAATATTTTGTCAACATTGTCTTTGCCTCCTCTTGCTTTTCTTGGCCTAAAGTGTATCTAGCTGAGTAGCTGGATTATTTATAACGTCTTGCTTGAAGTCTTCCAGAAAATGAGTAATCTTCATTCTTGAAACTCCACCGGTAGTTGACATACCCATGGAAGATTGGTAAGCTCTCCTTTTCTTTGAAGCTGCCCTAGAGTAGTTCTAGCATATTTTCTTGATATCTTCCCAAGGAACTTGGGAGATATCTCCCCCTCCCATGAGGTCCAAGGCATTAGTGTAGCTATCATTGATTCCTCTCAGGGAAAACAACTTTTGTGAGTCTTCATTGAGTGTATGGTGTGGAGATTTTTGTAAGAAAAACATAAACCTCGTAATATAATCTTCCAGGATTTCATCTTCCTTTTGTTGCATCCTGAAAATGTCACCTCCTATCATGTTGCTGCCCCTACAATATTCCTTGTATTTCTCAAGGAATTTTGTCTTCATTTTTTCCCAAGTTTCCACAGTATCTCTTCCTAGGCTCATGAACCATCTTAATGCATCCTCTTTCAAAGTGGTAGGAAATAGCTTAAGCCTATGGGCATCAGTGGTATAATCATAACTCTTGTAGAGTATGTCAAACTCAAATAAAAAGGTATCAGGATCTTTTGTGACAAGTCCATAAAACTTGGGTAGTGCTGAAGTATGGATGTTCTTGATGTTGTCAACTTCATTTTGATGGGCAATGGGGAAAGGAGAAGTTGGTTGGTTAGGTTTTTTCCTATTTGCATCACCCACACCTGCTTGATGTAGTTCCAAAGCAAAGGGGTTCTCAAGCTGATTTTGGTCTTTAGAGGAGACTTCAGAGCTAGTCAGATTAGGAAATGCATTAGCAAAGGGGTGTGGATTTTCTTCTTCTTCTTCTCTTGGCAGGTTCTGATATTCAACTAGTTGGAATGGATTAAGATTGTTAGGAAGAAATCTCCAATAAGCATCCCTTCTCCTTCCTCTATGCATGCGGTATCACTCACTATTGGCCAGCTCACACAAAGAATTGGTAAATAATAAGGGGGGTCATTACTTCCTAAATGAGGATATGCTAAGAACAACTTCTAGAAAAACTACCAATGACTCCAAAGGACTCCTTAGTTTGACACCATCCCCGACAACGATGCCAAAAATGTTGGCCTCCTACAATGATTTAATAACTAATCCCTTACAACCATGATTCAAAGATTGGACATCCAACCTGAATAGCTATTTCAATCATCATGAAGGTGCATTTAAATTGTCAACCTAGGGATGTGAACTTGAAATGGGTCAGCACAATATATGCACTAGGAATCCAGAGTAGCCATTTTCATTCTACAACTAAGGAACTCACAATACTGAAAGTAAATTGATTAGAAGGGAATACCATAAATTCCAATCATCAATCAAAAAATACATCAAACTAAAATCCATAAAAAAATGAAAATTTGAGCAACAACAGGGCACTACGCTATCTACAGGAACAGTCATAGAATGGAATTCTAGTGGATGCAGGAATAGTTGGTGCCAGATTTTTAACTAATTACTAAACAACAAGTAATACTAAACTAAGAGGATGGATTACTCACTAAGTGGGCCCCCTTGGATAATTATCCTCTAAAACTAAAGAGAACTTAGATGCTTGAACTCGAAACTTTATTTTTTTTGTTGTAAATAATGAGTACAAAAGAGTAATGTATCTGTATTACTGAAAACTTGAGAGTGCAAGTACAATATCAAATCCTATAACCCCTTAAGAAGGAGCATAAGATATTTATTTATACTATCAACTAGACAAGGTATTCAACTCCACAACTGGTAGGACACCATTTAGAGAAAACAGAGAAAGTGGAGTGGCGGTGGTTATGCGTGCATAGAATCTGGTTAGACATGTAGGTCCAAACGCAGATTTAGCACAATAGTAGCACCTGCATCTGCTCAACCAACATTAAATTCCACTACAAGGTGGTTACATTCAGTTTGCATGAGGAATCTTCTACCGTTGACCTCCTTTGACCTTTGAGCGATTCCTTTGTTGGACGTTACGGTGCATGCCCAGTTGGCGATGTCTTCCTCAACTTAGCATCCTCAAATTAAATCTACATGGCAATGTCAGTACACACAATAACTACATATCTATAACCACCTTAAGGAACATTCATTAACCACATGCAAAATCAATATAGATAATCCACATAATATGCCAATTCCATTAAAACTTGTAGAAATAGGATTAAGCCCAATGTCTATGGTTTGAGGGAAACATTATGATAATATCAAAATTTAACATGTCAAAGTCCATGACAACTGCTAGCAAATAAACTATAGATTCTACCCAAAATTGGAACAAAAACTAGGCTCAGCAAATGGTTTGGGTGTTTTAGTTTCCTCCTTAACAATATTCTTTTTCTTGTTTTTGCTCCTCATTTTCTTGGCATACTTTTGAGACATATTTCCTAAAATAACTAGTTCAAGAAAATAATTCTTATTAGTTAATATTCACATTGTGGAAATTTGGAGTGATCTCTTACGTCCAAGTGTTGAATCTAGAGCTCTAATACTACATGTAATAAAATGTTCATTAATTAATAATTCTCTCAATTTTTTGTAAATTTTTAAAGGATAATATGTATAATAAAATATATAAAGCTAAATAATTATTAACTATAAACATAAAAAAGTATGCATCATTATAAACTCAATAATAAATGTACACCTTTGAAATAAACTTATTTCATGCTTAGATTCAAATACAAATTAGTTGCCATGCATTTAAGGATTTATATCAAACAATTATGCACTTTTAAACACATAATATTTACATCCTTTCAAGTATACATGGTAATATAAAGAGTCTCTACATGATCACTTGTCTTTGAAAATATTAAAATGTAAGAGGGAGAGAATGATCAAAATTATTTTTCTCCAACCATAGATTGATGGTCCCTCACACACCTTCAAATTGGAAGTGGCCCTACCCTTCACGAGGGTAGTAGATAAAGAGGCTTGTAAACCATATCATGTCATTCAAGAACTAGTGTGGTGTACTAACTTTATAGCATATAATTTTACATACAACCCTAGATACCCTCCAACTAAGTATGAAAAATTTGACAAAAATGCAACCTATCAGACACAATGCAAACAACAATTTGTATTACTTTGGCCAATTTTTTGTAATTCCAAAGTTGCATTATCATATGGATATGTGTGTCATTGTTCCTACGCCTCTTTCTCAAAATTATCATTACAATACATCATTATGTTCACGATGATATGTTGTTATGACACATAAAAGATGGTATATATAGGAAACAAATCCACAAGCCAAGGATTAATAACCAGACTTTTTTGTTTGTTTGTTAACCAAGGGGAATCGACAGGTTAGCCTAGTGACCTAGAGCTTAGCTCTTTGCTAGGGTAAGCCCCCTATAACCCCTTGAGGCTAAAAATCGATCCTGAACATGCCTACAACTAGGTAAACTTGGGAGGAGAGAATCAATCTTGAGGCCTACATGGGATGAACCAATTCCCTTAACCAAATAGGCCACCCATTCAAGCAATCTAACCAAACATTTTTTATTTGTAATTAATGAACCATGGTATTCTTTTTCTATACATAGTTTGCTTTATGGATAGAAAGGTAACTTTGATTAACTAGTAACATATGAAACATATGCTACAAGTTAATAAAGCTATATTTCCTGAAAGTGGATATCCATAACTAGTTATATAACGACACTACGCTATATATACATTTAATCCATTGAAATATTATAATAGAAATCTTTCTTTAAGTCATGGTAGAGTGATCTTACTATAAGATAGATAAAATATAATATTTGTATCCAACAATATTTTATACTATATGTTGATGAGGTGATGTAAGATAGTATAATGTATAGTTAAACTAAGCAAATCTAATATCTTAGAGTTTGCACTTGTGGATTCACCTCTAAAATAATACCTTATATGTGCATGCTTATTATGATTTTTTAAATAATCAAAATATGACCCAACCTATTGCTTTGGTATTAGGGTGAAAGGGGACAATTTAATTAATGTGATATGGGTAGGTTTTGGGGGTTGGGAAGCATGTGTAGAAGGGGGGTGGGGTGTTTATAAGTGACATTTGAAATACTCTATAGATACTTTACATAAGTCAATAAGAGGAAATATAATTTGTTATGTTGGTCTTACTAGGGTGAAATGAAGGTATATTTTTTATGCACTACATGGTCTTGTATTGTGTTAGAGACTCATAAGCCCGAGGGTGTGTGCTTAATCTCAAATTTAGTATAGTTAATAAAATAAACTATGGTCATATCAAGGTCATGCAAGTATAATATAATCCTACCCAAGTTTACTATAATTAGTTATTGGACACCTCTTGGTAATTGCACAACCCTCCCTAGAAGAATCACCAAGTCTTTCTAAAATCCTTCAACTATAATTTAGATTAATGTATACTATAATTGAGCCAATAGTGGCATAATGTGATGGTTAAGTTATGGTGTTCTTCTTTCCACCAAGATTCAAACCCCATTGGGGTGTTATTTTTGAGTGTTTATATTGGGGATGAGGTCCCTCATTTATGACCTCACTAGTTCATAGCTCCAGGTCAAAATCATTTACCCTTTTAAAAAAATGTATACTATAAATGAGATATCTATTATCAAGGGGATTCAATATTAGAGTCATTGTGGCAATAGTTTGGGGGTTGATGTACATATAAGTACATTTAAATAAGATATTTCTACAAGATGACACATTTGTCATAAATCATCTAGGTTTTATGTGCTAAGAATTTAAATTATATGGGATGACAATAAAAAGTAGTTTTTGGTTGGATGTAGGTTAGGGTAGCTCACTTGCTTGATAGGGTAAACAAATAAGGGGATATAAAAATGTAACTAAAAAAAGCACATAGGATACCTAGTAAAACTAGGGGCGTACTTTAATTATACTTGTGCATATGTAAAGGGTGTATCAAAAACATAAAGTTGAAAGTTAGAAATGAAAGTAGGGTGTTTATTAGTACATTGTGGATGCACATATGTGCTATTGGTTTATTAAATGAATTCCCAAGAGATTTCAACAAGCCAATTCAATGAAAGAGGGGAAGGATAGAACATGATAAAATAACACACTTATAGAGAACAAAAGCATATCCATATAGAATAAAAGGAAATAAGTATATCACTTATATACATATCATAAGAGATAAAAGAAAGAGGGTAAAGCACAAACATGTGTCAAAATTTGATCCAACTAAATAGTTTTGAGAAAAAAAAGTTTCCCTTAAATAGTTTTGGGTGAAATAATTTCACCCGAAACCATGTGGCATATACATGGCACATATAGTTTTAGGAAAGACACTTTCGCCCAAAATTTTGAAGTCAAAGTTTTCCCTTATATATGAAGTTTCAAGTGAAACTATTTTGGTCAAAAACTCTTTCAACCAAAATCGTCTATGTGGTTGCCTATTTGGCAGCTTAACCCCTCTTATGGGGAAAATTTAGAAAAGCTTCAACTTCAACTCTAAATTTCTCCAAGTAGGTGTAATTTCATGAAAATTTAAAACTACCCTTTTGTAGAGCTTAGGGTCTAGAAGCTAAAAATATTTTTATAATATTTTGATTAGTTTATTATGAATTTTTTAAATTCAATGTAAATAGTTCTAATTAGAAATTAAAAAATAAATATTAAAATGTATTCAAAACATTTGAAAAATATATGGTGTACTAGAGGAGAGAATCCTCCTCAAAAGGGCATAATATATTTTTTAAATGATAAAACAACTAGACAAAAGTTGATGTCCCATGAAAAATGTGAAGTTCTAGTGAAATTTCACTTTAATATGTTATTACAACAAGAATATTCATTAAAAAAAGCCATGCTCAAAATATTGAAGTTAGCTATTTAAGGGGGAAAATTAGGAAAAACAATGCTTTTTTTTTGTAATGTTCCATCAACCTCACTTTTTATTGAAATTTTTAGTAGTTCAATATCTACTCTTAAATTTACAAAAAAAAAATATCAAACCAATTTTTTAATTTAAAAAAAATTTATAAGTATAAATATTTCATTATTTTACATCATTTTAAAATTTAAAACATAAAGGCCATTTTATGCAGTTGAAGTTAAATTTTTTTATTTATGTTGAAGTTTGTACTTTTATGCAAGATTTTTTTTAAATACTTTAATATAAATCTGTGCAAATAAAGCAAGGAAAATAATTTAGAAATGACATGATGATAAGATGACCCAGGGTGGGTGGCCAAGAAAGTAGATAGATCACTAGGTATACACAAACCTTAACTTAAAATGAATAAGGAAATCTATGTTAAACCCTAAGAAATTTAAAATGGATGAAAATTTATAGTTATATCAAATCTCTAATGTTTGTGAAAATAAAGCCTATAATAACTTAAGTAATGTAGGATTGATCAAGTTAACCAAAATATCAAGGAAAATAAACTTTTCTTAATTTGATATGGGCTAATCCAATAATATGCATATATGTAAGTACAAAGTAACATAGATTAATAAATGACAATTAGGTACATAAACATAGAGGTAGCTTTATAACCAACAAATACACAAAAATGATGTGGACATTAAAAAACATGTGCATTGATATTGGGAGTAAAGTATCTTAGATTGTCATTCACCTTGGAATTATAGCATTTTGTCTTGAGTGTGCAAGGTTAATTCTAGGGATCAAGGTTGAATCTACAATTATAAACTTGTCTTGCACCTACACGCTTGATTTAGTAGAATGTTAAATTATGCTTCTCATTTTGCATCATTTGTCTTCACTTCCACTTCCTTTCATGATATTTGAGGGATTACAATATTTTAAAATATTTAGATAGAGCTATATTGTATTCCACAAGGGAATATGTTCTCCTAGGTTAACCCATAGAAAAAAGAGGTCAAGGACAATACTCTTCAATCATCTAAATTTTCCTAGGAATGTTCATGTAGAACTATATTTTTTTAGTGCATTGATCAAAGTGTGAAATGTGAATGATATGCAAATATATTTCTCAAATTCACTAATTACTAAAATGAATGCATTGCATTAATTTTTTAAAAATGACATAGTAATAAATCACACAAAAGTATACTTAGTTAGCCCTTGGAAGGAAACACTTGGTAAAGTCAACTAAAAATAAATTTGAAATTAAAAGGGTCAACCCTTAACTACAGACTTGAAATAGGACCATAAAAGGGTTAGATTAGAGTGAGGAACATGTACATGGATATGTGTGCATATGTAAATATAATGAGGTCATGGATAAGGTGGATGCATGATGATATGTTAACATTAGATGAGATAAAGGGGCAGGCATATAAAAATAAGTATAATGAGTAGGTGAATAACATGGAGCAAGGGACCCAACTTTGTATGGTTTTATTTCATTTGTCAATATGTCATGTATCAACACTCTCCTCAAAATAAACATAAAACTAAATATAAAATAGCATGGATATTGAAGTTTTATTATTACAATTATGTTTTACAAATTAACAAGATTTTATAATTCATTTGAACAATTAATATTATAGCTCATATTATCTTTAAAAAGCTTTTATGTGTGTGTCTGTGTTAAATTTCAGCAGCCTCACTTTTCTATGATATTTATAAATTATCAATCAACTTAGTGTAACATCAAATTCCAATGAAAACTCATAAGATTAAAAAAAATCTTTAAATTTCAAATGTCCACTTGCTATTCTATTTTCTTTACATGTTTAGAATCATATAAGGCATGCTATCCTATCTCTATTAAATACATTAGCCTTATATTTATTTTGTTTGTGTTATAAACATTCTATTTATATCATAAAATATATTTAAATAATAAAAAATTAAGATTTGAAATAATTTGTAAATTTTAAACTTTTTTTCTCATTATTATTTTTATATGTTCTCACATTGTACAAGGTATATATTTCTTATATCTATTAAATATATACATTATACCAAGCATACATATTCTATCTTTAAATAATAAATATATTTATTTTTTTATAAAAGAATTAAGGATTGAAATAATTTTTAAAATTTTGAACTTCTTTCTCATTATTATTTTTTTATATGTTTTCACATTGTACAAGGTATATATTTCTTATATCTATTAAATATATACATTATACCAAGCATACATATTCCATCTTTAAATAATAAATATATTTAATTTTTTTTATAAAAGAATTAAGATTTGAAATATTTTTTTAATTTTGAACTTTTTTCTAGTTATTAATTTTAATATGCTTTCACAAGGTATACATTTCTTATTGTTATATTTTTTCACATTGTACAAGGTATACATTTCTTATATCTATTAAAAAATATATTTTTTTTATTTTTTTAGAAAATATATTTAATTTTTTTTAAGAATAGAATATACTTTTTAATTTTAGATCTTCTATTCACTTTTCTATTTTCATTACATATTTTACAAAATACATATTCTATCTTTATTAAATATATTTATTCTTATGGCCCCCAACAATTGGAAAATTCACTAATTGAATAAATTTTTGATCGTTAATTATCAATAAAAATCTTCAAAAATATAAAACATACTTCTAATTTTAAATAATTTATAAAATAAAAGTAATATATGTACCCTATCTCTACTATTAAATATATTTAAACATATACCCTTCACACATAACAAAGTCGGACAACTCTTGCATTATGAGCATCAATTGTATGCATACATAAACTAATTAATTTTAAAAATAATAAAAATTTAACAAAATAAACAACCTCATAATTTTAAAAATAGCTTTAGGTTACCGATAATAGCAAGTAAAAGGAACCAACAATGGAGAAGAAGATAACACAGTCCCCAAGTAAATTATCATGTGAAACAGACATGTGTCCAACTCAAAAAAAAATTTAAATTAGATGGTCCATTAATTTGAATTTATGTCTTGGATACCTCATTCAAATCATGCATATAAATTTAGCTTCCCAAATTTGGTATGTAATATATGATTTAGAAATCAAGTGACAAAGTTACTGTCTTGAAGTAGATCGCTGGTGTGTATGGTAGATTATGTTTTTTTAGGTGTGCGGCAAATTTATTGTCAGCAATTTATTCATGAAAATTCACTGCCAACAATTCATCGAGGGAAAATTCACTATGATAATTTACTGTGCGAAAAAATAATTGCATGAATTTTTGGCGGTTAATTTTCCGGTGAATTGCTGGTGGCCGTGAATTGTTGATGGTGAATTGCTGACAGTAAATTTTCCTAGAGCCTTTTTTAGTGATGGGAGATTTTCACAATATTTATTGAATGTAATTATGTAATTATGTTGTTTCTGGATTAGATTATGTACAAAAACTTACACGCAATGAATTCAAACCAGCTTAACTACATAATATTTTTGCTTTATTTGAATGCTTATGCTTATTCCCTGTATAAGAATTTTGTTAGATTTTGTATTCTTTATGAGCATATGTTTTGATTTCTAACATTTTGTTCCTGTGAAAAAAATTTCCTGAAAAAGATCAGTAATACAAGATATAGAGATCCATTTGCGAGATAAGGAATGGAAAACATTGCCTCTCAAGTGATCAGAGGCAAGAATGAGCTGAGCAGAAGCTGGGAATGTGGGCATGTGTATCTCAAATGCAGTGGAAATTATTCAGATGGATGGAAAACACCCGAATTGCAAGGTAGCAGGCGTGCACTTAATTGGGCATTGGAAAATGTTTGTTCTCAACTGGAAGCAGAGAGAAATGCTTCCTCCACCGCCATGGATGAGGCCATGAAAAAGATTTCATTGTTACAGAAGGAGAAAGCTCAATTGGAGATGGAAGTCAATCAGTTCAAGAGAGAGACTGGTCAGAAAATTGCATCTGCACATGATCAATTGGATTACTATCACAATCTTCTGCTTCAGAAAGATGAGGAGATTATGTCCATTAATGGGTTCTTCAGCGATTCTGATGCAGATGGGTCCTGCTCTTCTTCTGATGGTTCATGTGCAAGAATGAGAAAACCCCCCAGGTTTTCATCTCAGAGGAAAAATGGGTTTTCTAAGAAAACTGGAAGGAGGGTGTCTAATCTGACTTATGTGTCATCTGCTGCAGAGAGCTGTACAGTAGAAAAGAATATGGTTTGTGGGTGTAGCCCATTTGAGCCATTGTTGAAGGATATCTGCAGTAGAATCCAGGGACTTGAAGAAGACATTAAGTTGCTAAAAGCTCCAGTTGGTGCACATCCAACTGATGTATTTGTGCAAGAGGAGGAGGAAGCTAAGAAAACTGAGAAAAAAAAGGAACAATCCCCCATGATAACAGTGATGATAGGATTGTGTGTGGGATGTCTGATAAGTGTACTTGTTGGGAATCTCAAACCTAGATGAGCTTTTTCTCAGAAAATGTAAATTGCTTTGGTGTCTTGACATAAACTTGTCCACAATTTTCATTCTGTGTAGCTTTGGAGAGTCCAAGCTTCTCTATTAAGTATATTTATGTGTTGCTATTAGAATATGGATGTATATGGTCACTGATCTTTTATTTCAGCTTGTTCAAAATGCTTATGAGAAAAGAAATATGGAGCTCTTTCTCACCATTTTGTAACCCATTTCTGATGAATCAGTTCTCTGATTAGTTTGTATTGCCCTTTTCTTTAATTATTTAATTTATTTATCTAATTATGTTTGTGAGGAAATACAAATTAATTTTGAGTTGCGAATTAGAATTTGTCCTAGATAAATGAGCTATGGAATCTGATCAAGAAATTAATTGATATAAATATTCTGAAATAAATAGAACACTTAATATGAAACAATTAATATATTTAGCTGGAAAGTTGCAAAAGATGTGGAAAGAAAGTCATTTTGTCAATATTGCAGGAATATAAGTGATTTTCAAATTAGCAAATGATTTGTGTTGTAAACTTGATATCTAGATCTTATCTATATGTGTGCATGCCTTTTTGTTTATGGCCTGCGTGCCTATACTTGATAAGATCCCTTATGGTTAGCTAGCTTTAGTTTTAGTCTAGGTTTTTTGTTGTTTGGCTAGTGGTTGTTTTTTCCAATCTATTTCTTCAGGCTAATTTGCTCTATTGTTAGTTTTTGTATGGGATCGGGGTCCTTCCTTGCTTATCTAATAAAAAACAATTTAAAGGTGAAGCACAAAAAAAGAAGCCTTACTTAGTGTACACTACATTTGTTTGTAAAAGGACCCATTTTATGTCCTCTATACTATGATTTCTATTGAATTTAAAAACACTAGTTCCCATCCATGGTTTCACAATTGTGTGAAGTCACTAAGTTTTGGACACTGTTTTTTATGATGATAAGTGACCTGCATGCCTTTTTTTTATGGCATGCGTGCCTATACTTGATAAGATCCTTTATGGTTAGCTAGCTTTGGTTTTAGTCTAGGTTTTTGTTGTTTGGCTGGTGGCTATTTTTTCCAATCTATTTCTTCAGGCTAATTTGCTCTATTGTTAGCTTTTGTATGGGATCAGGGCCCTTCCTTGCCTATCTAATAAAAAACAATTTAAAGGTGAAGCAAAAAATAATAATTCTTACTTAGTGTACACTACATTTGTTTGTAAAAGGACCCATTTTATGTCCTCTATACTATGATTTCTATTGGAATTAAAAACACTAATTCCCATCCATGGTTTCACAATTGTGTGAAGTAACCAAACATACAGACGATGCCAACTCGTAATCAGTAAGATTCTCTCTTTTGGCTTGATCTTTCATCTTAAATTTATCTTAATCTAATGATGATAATTTGACATATTTATGCAACACAAAGAAATTAACAGGAAGGTGGGATTTGAAAACTATACCTTAAATACTATGTAGAGACAAATATCTAGGAGGTGTAGGAACATCATATCTATGCACTATAATACAACTCTATTCTTAACTATGCATTGTAGAATTTTATTTTCAATTGTGTGTAGCTTTGGTGACACCAATAGACAGGGAAGAGATTATATAATCAGTTTATTTTAGCAAATTTATTGGTTATTTCCATGGATATGATCACAACATGTGGAATGTTTGCAGATAAGCGTGGATGAGGCTATGAAAAAGAAAGAATTTTCCAAGTTTAAAAGGGAAGCTTTTGAGGTAGTTGCAGAGTTAGAAAAAAAAGTGGCTTTCTAAGCAACCATGTTTATTCATAAAGATGAAGTACTAAGGAACCTTCAACACAATATTTCTATGTTCAAGGAAACATTACCACTACTGAATGGTAAAGTTCATCATAGTAATAGTTATAATATTAATGCCCAGTTGGAGGATTTAAGTTGTTATTTTGATTTAACCAAGATACCTTATATTTATTCTCTTAAGGAATCCAATGGAAGCATCTAGAGAGTAATCCCAATGACTTATTTGACTTGGAGGGATCCTCCATCAATTAATTTATATGATGCATTGCTAGATCTACAAAAAAGAACCCAAGATCTTCAATACAATATAGAGTTAATATAAGTTGTAGTTTTTGAGAGGAATAGATAGTGGACATGTGTGAATTTTATTGAGGAGGAGGAGAACACAATGATAGGGAAGAAAAAAATTATAATTTTTTAAAATGGAACATGATTGGAATTCTAAGAAAATTATCAACTCCAAATTGGAAGAAATGTTTTTCAAGGCAAATGAGGTTTTTGTCCTCTCACATGAATTGTCTATTGACTATAATTGTGGATTGTTCTCCTTTTTGAAGGAAAAGAAAAAAATATTGTAATGGTTTGTAATATGGTAAGTAAAACCAAATTCATCATGTTCTAGATATTGATTAATAGTTTTTTTAATTGAAAATAAAATTGATATTTTTTTTATTTTTGATTATTTTATGTAATTTTTTCTAAGAATATGATTATATTCTTCCAGGTGAACAAATATCCAATAAAAGATACTCATTGCAATGATTAAATATGTTAGAAATTAATATTTACTTAGGTAAATATATTTATTATTTGTATTATTTAAATACTTATAGAAATATTCTAAAAGAATCCTTACAAGTCTTTTGTCATATTTGAGTATCCTCACACATGTGAGAATGAATTGTTTTTATAACTCCTCTTTAGAGGAATATTAAGGTTTAGGTGTAGCCTCCTCCTTATGAGGATCTTGACACCTTGCACACACATAGAATGGAAGGTGGCATGCATAGAAATGGGAGTTACTTATGCAACTCCTTTCTCACCTCTATTTATTGAGGTGTTTTTCTCCTTCTTCATTAGAAGAATTGTATGCTTAAGCTCTATCACCCTCTCTCACATTGTAATATTCTTTAGGCTTTATTCCATCTTCATAATATAGGGGGTTTTTTCTTTATTTTTCCCCCTTACAAAATCTTGTGTCTCCTCTTGGATATTTGATGTTCTTGCTCTTGGTTTTCATCTTGGATTAATATTTTGCTTTAAACAATAACTCTTGGATTAATATTTTCCTTTATTTCATTTTATTATTATTTTCATGGTATCAAATCAAGTGTTACTAGTCCTTGTTTGAGCTACATTGTTGAAGGTTTACCATTTTTTTGGAGCACTCACCTTAGAGGCACACTCTTGAGAGAAGAAGAGCTAGACTTTACTTAAAAATTCAATTTCTTTTGAATAATTTAATAATATTTTTTCTAACCCTGTAGAATTTATTGTGTAGGAAACAAATATTTTTTAAAGTTTTTTTGTAATTTTAGTTTATAAATTTTAAAATTATTTAGTTTGCAGGTGTGAGGAACTTTAAGTTTTTGAGTCAATTTGTCCAATAAATCTACATGCATCTAAAAAAATAGAGGGGTCACATCCCATCCCATAGATATATATATAGAGAAAGATATGAATAACAATATGATGAGGATGAACATAAAGAGATGACATAAATAAATATATAATAAATGCATATGAAATTGTATGTAATATAAGGATTATATGTAAGAAAGGAAAGACATAAGCAAAGTATAGGGGAAGGTATATGAATGTACTCTTCTTATATGACTAATATAATGATTACTGGAATTTTATGTATATGATGTTTTTTATCAGTCAGTGAATATATAAGTGATTTGTTAATCCTTTTCCTAAATCTATTATTGTTACCTTTATATGAATAAGTCTCGATTATAAACTATAACACTCAAAAAGTACTTGGGGCTCAAAACTTCGATCTATGTTTACCTAGTTTTATAGCTAACATTGGTTCCATTGTCAGGACCCTGGTTAGATGATATAAAGGAAAGTAACACCTAATTTTTTATAATAATAAAAATCAAACACAAGAAAAGGAAAATATAATCAATGAAGCTATGAAGATCTAAGGAACTATCCTCTTGGTGCTTACCCTATGAGAGGGGATTAGGCACCAAGGGGATGAAGAATGAAAGGCGGGGAGAGATTCCAAAAGGGATCCTCAAAAAGATGTGAGCAATAAGAAAAGATATCGAATAACTACCATGGGAAATAATAAAAGGACTAATGGAACCCCAAATCAATCACACCCATGGAAAAGGGAGATAAGACAACCATAAGAAAGGTTACATAAAAAATTAAATTGGTAAGAAAAATAAACATGACAAGCCCAAATGGAGAAGAGAGAATACAACAACAAATGATGGAGAGAGAAGAAAGACACCACCTAACAATGAAAATTATGGAGAAAATGATAATTGACTACACCAAGGAGGGTACTGTTGAGCGTGCCAAAGTGGGTGCTTTCAAAGAAAAAGGAAAAGAGGATAAAGAAAAAGATTGGAAGAATCCAAAGAAATCAAAATAATGTTGGGAAAAAGTAGGACAATTTATAAATAGTATAAGGAAAAACATTAATGATTACAAAGAATCTAGAAAATTACTATTAGGGCAAAGACTCCACTATCACCACAACCTTTTAAAAGTCCAATAATTAGACTGGATCTATCAAACCTAACCATTAACTTGGATAATATATTTATTGAAATTTTGAAAACTCTAGAGAAGAATCCATCAATTTTAAGTAGAATATTTAGAAGAAATAGTCAATAAGAGTATAAGGAAACTAAAAGAAGATATAAGAAAAACCAAAGATAATAGATTGAATTTGGGTAGAGAATTATGTTCATAAACAAATAAAATGTACTAACAAATAAGAAAGTGAAAATATATCTTGAAGAGTCACAACCCCCTCAACCAAGACCCATCCCCTCAGTTGTATAAGAGTTGAAGAAATTGGAAGGAATAGATATTGCAAAGAACAAAAATGAAAGAGAAAGAAGGAAAAGAAGTAGTGGGAAGAAATACTCAAAAAAGAATATTTTGATTTAAAATTAACAAGAGATAAGGGCAGAGAGTAGAAACCCTATATTGTTAGGAAAGTAAAGAAAGAAAAGGGGGTAAACGCAAGAAGATGAGTCCATGAGATGTGGAAGTTTTTTCCTTAGGCAAAAAAATGAAAATGGCTTACAAAAAATGAGATCCCGCTTTTTAATAAATAGGATCCCAAGCCTAAATTCTAAACAGGATTGCGTTTTGAAAAAATCCCATTTTTGGAAAAATTTTAAAAAGCGAGATCCGTTTTGAAAATTTTCAAAAAAATAAAGTTTTCAAAATAGGATCTCGTTTTGAAAACTTTCTATTTTTGAAACTTTCAATTTTTGAAAAAAATCATTTTTGAAAAGTTTTCAAAATGGGATCCCATTTTGAAAACTTTCCATTTTTGGTAATTTTCAAAACGGGATCCCCTTTCACAAAACGGGATCCCGTTTCGTAGAACTAAAAAAAATTATTTTTTATGAAATGGGATCTCATTTTAAAATGGGATCCTATTTTTTAAAATATGAATTTTTGGTCAGGTTTTTGGCTTGTTTTTTGGTTCAAGAAATAGCTTGGGGACTCAAACCTAAGCTTTGGACCCTATTTGACCTACAAATTGAGAGTCATGTTAATGTCATAGGAAAATAGTGACTTTGGACATATGTCTAAAGACCTATTTTGCAGAATTTTTTACGAAATTAAAACCCATTACAGATGAGATAGTTCAGATTCCAAATATATATATATATTTTTACAATTTGATTATTTTTTCTATTTTTCAATTAATTTCTAATGAAACTGGTCCATAAACTTGAATTATCATGGTTTTTTAGTATTTTAATAACCTTTTATTAAAATATTTTTTTGTAAAACAAATTGCACCAAAATGTACTTTAGACAATTCTTTTGAATTTGAAAAAAAAATTCAAAAAATGATAAGTTTAGGTCATCTTATGTGTGACGTACATGATGATTTTTCAAAACAACAAATATTGCCAGTAAAAATTTAAAAAAAAAATCAATAAAAAATATTGAAAACATGCTTCAGTGAGTTACGAATATTTTCCCAAAAGGATTTAGAAAAATATGATTATTTAGGTCAAAATATGGATGATGTACACGTGCAAGGTATGGTAAAAAAAGACTTTTAAATAGTGGTTTTTAGAAACGTGTAAGACCCTATTCTACATGTGATTAAAAACAAACTTAATTTGCTACATGTTTTCCATAGATAGATGGTAATTTGTATTGAGTTCAATAAATAATGTGATTGGGTGATAATATTCTTGTATTTCATTTTGACATACCTTCATTATTATTGCCATGAAAGTGTTAAGCACTCATAAAGTGTAGGATATGAATTGAAGTTTTAAATGGATTTGTATGCAATAAAATCTTAGGATATTCAACTAGAAAAAAATTATGTGATATACAATTGTTGCTTATGATTTCATTGGTAATGTGCAAGAAATAAAGCGATTTAGTATGAGAAGGAATTGAGGGAAAATTGAAAAGACATCTTCTTATGGTTATAAATTTGACCCCTTTTGGGGCTTGGAAGGAAATAAAGAAATGAGTTGGTAGGTTAAGGTTGTGGGGATTAATATTAAAGGATAACCTATCTTTGGGGTTGTGAGGGTATTTAATTATGTTTCATGCGGGTGTAAGTGGGATTAGGGGTTAGGAACCTTTTTTCCAAGTTTGAATTTCGGATGAATCCTTAAATAGGCCTTTAAAGAGGGTTGTTGACCAATTTCCTTGGTTGGGATGCAAAAAGAAACCCCCTAGGGTCTATACCATAGTGGTAGGGGTCAAGTGGGAATATAATAGTGCACCAAGGACATGATTTGACCCCTCAAAAGCCCTCATAATGAAGAGTGACGAGTTTTGAGAAGAAAATGAGATGAAAAGATGGAGGGTTTGTCCAAGTGCATATTTTCCCTTTAATAAGGAAAAGACTCTCATTGATGGAGGTAGGTACACTTCAAACCTCCCCACCCAAAAGTTGCAAGTTGAAAGTCCTATATATTTTGGAGAGGAAGAATGAATGGGTTGTTACCCACTTCTCCTTTTGGAGAAGTCGAGTTGAGATGAAAGTAAGGATGAGAAGAGGAGAGGAGTACACTTCTTTGGAAATATAGTGATCAAGATGTTTTGGCTTGGAGAGGAAAGAAAGTTGCAAGAGTTCAATCCCTTCAGAAAAGAGATAAGTTCCTCCTATTTCCATTTTCCCTTGTTGATTAGTTGTAAGAAAGTGGCATAATGAATAAGTTTACGGTTGAAAATAGAAGGTAGAGAACCTAGATGCATGTATTGGATCTATGCTAGTTTAATCCCTTGTAGAAATGAGAAAAAACTCCATTTATCATCATGGAGCTAAAATAATTCCTTGCTCGGGGGTATGGCTAGAGCCCACGAGGCTCCATGACGTCATTATGGTAGGGTGGAGAGCAAGCCCTCATGCATTGGTGTGTATCCTTGTAAATTTATTTTGGGGCACAAGTTGAGATTTGTCTCTTCTTGTTTAATGTGAAATCTTGTTGGTAAAATGAAAGGATATAAAAAAAAAAAAAAGAGAAAGAAAGGAAAACATGCTCATAACCTTGGCTTAAATGCAAATTTGAAAAGCATCTTATCTTTGAATGTCACATTGTGTTCTCAAGGGAAAAGTATAATGAGATTTTTGTTAAGAAAAAAAAAAGGGGTTGTTGTAAAGGAAGTTTAAAGTTTTAAAGGAGTATGTTAACCCATTTTGTTAAAGATATAAAGATCTTCCAAGTTGCAATATTTTAAGATGTGGAAAAGATTAAGAAATCCCTTAGTAGAGGATAAAACATGCCTAAGAAAATATCTATGACTCCTTGCAATCAATAAAAGAAATATTTTTATTTTAGCTTGCATAAAAGAAAAGAATACACATATATGAATATAATGTATGGCTCATCAACTTAATATGAAACAATCTAAAGTCTTCATAGCTGAAAATAAAAGAAGAAGAACAAGATACACAGAGAAATGAATGTGTTGTTTCAAGAACATTCTGAACTTTAAATTCTTACACATCATATCAGAAATTATCATACCTGCTAATGAGATGTCAGCATGTCTTTTTTATCATACGTTATGTCTTGTGTTATATTCATATTATAGTTTTTATAAAAAAAACACATCCTTCACTGTGTCAAATGGGGAGCAAAGAACGAATAAAAGAAAGCGTAGGGTGAATTCAATACCACTCACTTGTAATTGCCACCGAATAAAATTTAAAGCATGATATAATACTAGTAGGGAATGCATCCCAAGAAAAAAAAATCTTATGAAGTCATTCTAAATTGAACCTACCAATAAAGGAGGACTTAGGAGTTTCCACGTTTCCCTTATAGAAGTCTAACTTAAATTTAATCATCTTATTCAATGTTGCTCTTAACATTTATTTTAAAGAATAGGATAATTCCCACTCCCCTTATTTTTAGAGGGTTAATATATTCATTTAAAATTATATTCTTTTACAGAAGGAAAAATAATAATGGTTATTAATAGTATTTTTTTCTTTTAGGGAAAAAGAAAGAAAGAAGGGAAGTAAGTTATTTATTTATTCTTATTCTTTTGATTGAATTTTATGGGGAAATAAATTAAATATAGATAAATACATATTATTAGATTAAATGTAGTATTAATTATTTTTATAATTATGTGTGTATAAAACTAATAATAATAAGGTTAGTAAATAAATAAAAATAAATAAATATCTATAATATACTTATTATATATAGGCAAATAAATAAATTTAATACCTTCGCTATTAAGAATGAAGGATAATTCAATAACATTTGGGTTGTTGATAACTACTTCAAATGTACTAAGGCAAGTCTATCATAGCGTGATCCTATTTGGATAGCACTAGTGTGTATTTTCAAAGGAAATCTTAATCTTATTATAGATACTCCGAATGGTAAATGTATAACCATATATAGCTTAGTTAATAGAGTTGTCTTTCACTGATAATGGTTGTGCATGATGGAATCCTTACGCTTGTCTTAGTACTCTTCCTACCCCCTCTCAGGGAACATGTCACTAATGATGTTGCATGTGCATCGCCATCCAATGTGTATAGTTTATTTAATGTGGAATAGGGTAAAACTTTCTAATGAGTGATTGTGAATTTAATCAAAAAAAAAAAATTGTTGGGTTTCCTAGCCTAAAATTATGGGCGTGACAAAACGCCTATTGAAAATCATTTTTTATCATCTGGGTATTGAAATAAATTACATATTTGAAAATTAGACTCTAAGTACTACATTTTATGATCAGTGACTTTTTTTAAGATTCCATCTGTAAGTGTTTCAAATTTTAAGGTCAAATGTGACAAATTTTGAAAATCAGGAAAAAACTTCCACTTTTTGGCCAAAAAGTGGACTCAACCTCTTGCACACACCCAAGGAAGAAACATCTAGTCCACAAATCCAAAATTTTGGAATTAGAAGTAGTAAAAATAATATGGAATATTCAATCAAGATCCTACTGTTTGAAAGAGACACAATAGAATTTATTGAACATATATTCTTATTAGAATCATCGTGGGAAAGACAGAATATCAATGAAGACAAACCAAAATTACTAGACTTTGTATCTTCACTAAGAAAGGAAGTTCTGGATTGGTACAAAAAAAACCTATTTGAAACATGAGAAAAGCTGGAATGAAGTAAAACAAGACTTTTTGGTAAACTTTGACACTAGATATTCCTGTGTGTGAAATCCAAGAGAATTAGCAAATCAATACTAAAAGCACACAAACATCAATGAGACGTATTATATTAAAGATTTGAATCAAAGAACTAATCTATTTGCAGCAAACAAATCTCTAAAAATGTTCCATTGTTCTCTATTTTCAAGGATTCATTAAATCATTTGGCTCTCAGATTTTATATGTGCACCATGATTGTTAGAATGACAACTTGAGAAATGAGATGTTCAAAATACAAGAAATCTAAGTTCTTACATGAAACTATGTGATAAAAGCCATGATACTATGATAATGGTGATATTGACAAATGGATAATGATGTTGCATAAAAAGCTAAAATGATTCTGCATATGCTCAAATATTAACTATTGATATGATAAACTAAAATGCATTTACAAACTAAGACATGATTCTAATTTAGAATGATAAAACAATGCAACATGATAAATGCTAAATGATAAAATTCTAAATGCTCCAATGCTCCAAAGCTATTCTTGCATAATAAGTTTGCTAAAAGATGTGATTGATAATGTTGTAGCAAAGGGTTGTATTTATAGGATTTTCAAAGCATCTTGTGATGTGGCAGCGATCGACAGTCTAGATTCAAACATGAGGGATGAATGGTGGAGATGGAAGAATCAAGGAGGATGTTCCCTTGACCAAGGAAAACATGCCAAATGGATGAAGGAATAATGTGTGTCAGGAATAAGCCATGTGTTAAAAGTTTGTTGAAGATAATTGGTTGAAAATAATGTAATTAAATAATAGTTATATATAATTACACGTGACATTTGATGACATGGCTAAAAAGTGCTAAAGACATGTGACTAATTTTGAATTTGAAATTATTCAAACTTAGTGAGAAGATATTTAATTAAATAAAAACAAATTATATAGTCATTTGTTTATTTAATTAAATTTAGAAGAATGGGGTTTAGGATGAAGAATTTAGAAAAGTGTGAACTATATAAATAAATTGAGAATTTATTTATAAGTAGATGAATTAAAGGAGTTCATTAATTAAATAGCTAGTATTTAATTAATTAATTGTCTTGACTGATTTTAGGTGTATACATTTTTCCCCTCTTTGAAGTAATGTGTTTACATGTTACTTCAAAGAAAAATTTGTTGCTAATGTCGACAAAAAAAAAATTCAATGCCCCAAACGCTGATTTTTAGGTGATGACGGATACATGCCCTCTCGGGAGATAAATTGGTGAACTTTTGATTTTTTTGGAATTTTTGAAAATTTTGATGATTTGATGATGATCTCAAAATTGTATGATTCAGAAACAATTTATCTCCTGAAAAATGATGTTATAGCTAGTAGGGATGAAATTGGTGAATTTGCCCCTTTTGAAAATAAAATAAAACAACCCCATAAAAATGCCACTTAATTAACCTTAAAAAGGTTAAAAAGAGTGATTAGAAGTTCATTTGTGCATTTGTGATTTTGAAAACTTGAGAGTGATTAATTGATTTGTACAAATTTGGCAAAATGGCGATCCTTTATCACACGCATCAATTTGAGCATGTCAGATGTCACAACCGCCCAGTGGCGTACGGTCCTCTGATATGTACCCCGAAAACTTCCCTCATAATTTTTGCACGTTATTTTTCCCTCCATTTTTCTTGTTTGAATTCAAATTTCATTTTTCTAGCGCATTGAAAATTCGATGTAGCGCATTCATAGTCTGTTATAACACATGGAATAGGCTAGTGCATAGGGATACTGATGTAGTGCATTCATAGACTGTAAAATCGCATAGAATAGATTAGCGCATAGGTGGATCGAATTAGTGCATAGACTCATGTAGCACATTAGTTTCCTATTTTAGTGCATAGAAGGAATGATATAGCACATCAGATAGTTCAACGCATAGGTAGAGGGGTTTAGCGCATTGATCAAATGTAATGGCACATTGGATACTTCAACGTATTGGAACTCTGTTTTAGTACATTGGTGAAATTTTTTTGCGCATAGGGTTTTTCAATGCATTGAAGCATTGTTCTAGTGCATTGGTGAAATTTAAACTAGACTGATGATTTTATTTTATTTTTTATTGGACTCCTTGATGTCGATGATGTTTGATTGCGTTAGCCTTTGATTTGATGGTGATTGATGATGTTGATAGGTTAGATGTCCATTGATCTCATGATAGGTGAGATTCAATGATTGATACTAATAATTGACCTCATTGTAGGCGAGGATCAATGATAGTTTGATTGATTTATTGACCTCGTGATAGGCGAGGTCCATTGATTGATTGATAAACCTCATGATAGGTGAGGTTGAATTGGTTGATGAACCTCATGATAGGCGAAGTTGAATTGGTTGATGAACCTCATGATATGCAAGGTTGAATTGATTGATGAACCTCATGATAGGTGAGGTTAAATTGATTGATTGATGCTCATGAGATTTGATCGAAGTCTCACCAGAGTTGATTGGATTGATAGGCTGATTGATTGATTTGTTGGTTGATGTCGATTGATTGATTAATTGATTGATTTACGATTTTGTGATGATAGGATCCTTTGACGAGTTTATAGATTAGAGAGTGTTTCCTGAGGACATGGGAGTTTATTCCCCATCTAACACAGCCTAAGATAGTCATGATCACATGATGCGAATTGTCATCCTTGATTGATATGCCCTAGATTAGGATTAATAGGGGTTTACTCACAGCTTTAGCAGAGAGGTGGCACAATGAACATAACACCTTTCATTTTCCCACTAGTGAGATGATGGTGACTATAGAGGACGTTTATCAGATTCTACAGATTCCAGTGGTTGGAGAGCTTGTCTTATATGATTCTCAGGAGCAGGGCAGAACTAATGCACTGCGCAGAGTATTCTAGGATGATCAGATATGCAACTATGAGATTCCATGGAGAGATATGGTAGATGCTTATGCCACACTGCCGACTGTGCTTGTCAGATTCATTGGAGGGTTCCTTTGTCCTAATCGCAGGTCAAAGGGATGTTTAGTTGGATGGGGCAGGATTCTTAAGAGCATGATTGCTCAGGGTACTAGATATGCATGGGGATGTTGTATGCTCGTGAATTTATACCATGATTTACACCACGTGGTCTATCTTCACAGGGCTAGTTTATCAACTGGGGTTACATTGCTTCAAGTCTAGGCCTAGGAGCATATAGCGGTTGCATGGCCAGTTGGAGACAAACAACGACCTACCATAAGGCTGTATGTACATATTTATGTCAGTTGAGTTGGTTAGCCTAGGCTGGGCAAACTGGAGTACTCGAGGAGAACACTGGATGATCTCGAGTCTGTGGTATGGCGGTCGTACCTTGATTGCAAGCAATGGTCAAAGGATGATATGAAGCCGCCTTATCTATGCCAGTCTATGTCCTCATTGGGCAGACCCAATTCATTATCGAGAGATTTTTGCTTGGGGGGGTGTGGCGATAGTATGGTCGAGTGCAGGGGATGCCCCAAGGCATGGCATATTATGTAGGACATCAGGTGGATGCGACCGAGTGGGGACCCACTTTTTCCTATGATGTTGTTGTGCAAGAGTATCAAAGTTTGCAGGTTATATTTTGGGATATTCGTTTGGATATCATTGAGGCTCCGATGTCAGATGAGTATGCTCAATACTTAGATTTTCATCCATTCCCACGGATCACCATCTTGGATGAGCCAATGCCATTGCTAGAGGATGAGGGGAGGGCAATAGGTCATGGGCGTAGGAGGAGGAGGTTGGAGGAGGAGGAGGAGGTGGATAGCAGTGATGACAGGGATGGTGATGGAGATGGAGACATTGGGGATGATGATGAGGGTGATGGGGGAGGAGATGAGGGTGGAGGAGGCCCAAGTCCAAATGTTGGAGAGTTGAGAGTGCCTCGCAAGAGGCAATATGTGGAGATTCGGCTACCCTCACCACAACAAAAAACACAAATTATTGCATTATAGCTATAGGTTGAGACATTGCAGGGTCAGCTTGAGCAGGTTCAGGCTTTACTAGCACAGGCCCAGGGGTAGATTCAAACATTGACAACCAAGAGGGATGCTACTAGACAACAGGTACAGTAGGTATAGGCTCAACTCACATAGATCTAGGCCTAGGGTCAGGCGCAGGTAAAAATGTAGGGGTAGATTTCCACACTGACTGTTGAGAGGGATACTCTAAAACGACAGGTTGATCAGGTAGAGGGCATTGTTGAGAGACAACAAAGAGTCGTAGAGGCCACTAGTGCATTAGATTATTTTAGAGAGATACATCGTATCATGCAAGAGGCAAAGTTTTATAGAGATATCATGATGCAGTTCCTCCTGAGTAGCAAGAGAGTTTTGCACAGTATCGGTCAGGCAGGTCCCAGTCTCAGACCACAAGTAGAGGGGTGACACAGTCGCTTCCTAGAGATCGAAGTGATCCTGGTGCAGGTCTGGTTGGTAGGGGAGGGCATTATGATACACTGCCATTTTTTATATTGATGTTTCTCTTTATACCCTTGGATATCCTTGTACACTTTGACATTATGATTTTGAGGTTATATGATATGCGGCGATGATTATGATCTATGTGTCTATATGATGTTTATATGATGATAATCATGATGATTATGATGGATGCATTTGATTTATATTTTATGATGATGATCATGATGATTATGATGGATGCATTTAATTTCTATTTTATGATGATGATCATGATGATTATGATGGATGCATTTGATTTCTATTTTATGCTAGTGATGCTCTATATGATAATGATATGATATGTTATGGATGCAAATGATGATGCAACTGATGTGTTGTGATTATATGATGCTTTATGAATGATGCCTATGTGATGGATTTTATTATGCCAATGAAATGTGATACATTTTATGTTTTTTGTACTTTTTTAATTCAAATAAATGATGCAATGAATGAATGAATGATGTATGAAATGATCACATGATGGTGCATAGTTCTATGTGTTTATGATGTTTATATGATGATGATCATGATGATTATGATGATTATGTAATGATGATGCTTATGTAATGATGATTATGGGATGTATGCAATGATGATATGATAATGCATGATTAATGATTCTATATGCTTAATGGATGATGTTTTATGCTATGTGAGATGGATTTTACTATGCAAATGATGTATGATGTGTATGCGATGATCCAATTATTCCTTTGTTAGTCTTGGATTTGAGTAATAACAAATTCATCTTCACTACTAGTTTTAAATGTTCATAACAATGGAATTATGTTTTTACTAGTCATGTTCTTCAGTAACGTTTTCTTCTTGGAAATCTTACTTTGGTGACATGTCTTTCAATCATCTTATGTGAATCCAAGATTTATTTTATAAAAGGAGTAAATGATTTCGGTAATGCATCAAGTTCAATTATAGATGCATCAAGTTCAATTATGCCCCTATTAAAATAGAGATGTTTTTCTATTTGAAAATCTTACTCTGTTGGACATGTCTTTCAATCATCTTAATGGACCAATTTCTTAATCCATTAATAATTGATGAAATGATTTGGATCATGCAAGTGAGATGGAATGCACTTCTTTTTCTTTTTTTTTATGAAAATATTATGATGTGATGTATATATGGATGAATGTGAATGATGATGCAATTGATGTGTTTTCTAATGTATGCAAATGATGATGCAACTGATGTGCAACTATATGAAAATGATGTGTTTTTGGTAGAGTCAAGTGTACTCAATCCATTAGTGCCAAAGATAACATCATTGTGAAATTTTTGTAGCTTTGGAAACCCCATAGATACAGATGCAAAATAACATGGATGCAATCTAACTTAACCATGCAGATCTTATATGCAAAGGTTGTCTTCGTATCAGCCGACTTGTCATGCTTTTTTATCATCATTGAGCATTTAAAATGTTGAAAGTGAGTACAAACATCGATGGTATAATTTGACCATGATGACTTGAGTACTACTTCCATGATTTTTGATATTACAAGTTAACACAAGCATCTAGGTATAATTGAACCAAGATGACCTGAGCATTGCTTGTGTAAACAGACAAGAGTGAATCATTTTCCTATGCAAATCTAGAATGTCATCAATGATACTTTGTAGAGCATGTCCCGCAACAATTTGCACAGTAATAATGATCAACTCACAAACAATAGACAAAGAAAAATCATACTCCTTCCTAGCTACTCTAGTTCAATACATCATCGAGTTGCTCCAGAGATATGACAACATAAGTTAAAGTATAACATTTGAGCAGGCATGCCAAAGTGATAAAGCCATGATTCAAAAGGAACATCATCCATTAAAGTTTTCTTTGCTTTGATTAATTTGGCTATTTGATATGGATGGTTGAGGTGTTATTTATTGTGATTAATGTTCAATGTTGGGTTGCATTGTGATTGTTGTGTTTAGTGTGTAGTATGACTATTGTTTGTCTGTTGATTTAAGCTCAAAGTTTATTGCCCCCAATGAGTTTAGGATTTTTCCCCCAGTCTAGGGTGAGACACGACTGCGATGCCAGAATATGTACATGAGGCTTTCTGATGATAGGCAAAATGATGGCGAAAGCGAATGGTCTACATGCTCAAATAGATGGAAAAGCTAAACTATCACAAATTTTATGATTTTCACTAGTTTTTATTGCACTTTTTTAGATTTTTATGATTTTTTTTTTGTTACCAAGATGCTTGTTTGCCAAGTTTTCATCAAGGCAACCATTTTTTCAGGACATTTTCTAATGTTTTTGTATTTTTTCAGGACTCTTTCCAATGCAATGGATGATTTAGGTGTAGAATTTCTTCAGATGCAGGCTATTGAGGGGTTCATCAAACAAATCCCCTTCTGGTGTGGACAATTGATATGCTCTTGATCCAAAGACTGATACAATGACAAAGGGACCTAGCCAGTTTGGTTCAAATTTCCCCTTCTTCTCTTGATCATGTTGATTACGAGGATTTTCTTTCAGGACTAAATCACCTACCTGAAATTTTCTAGGATTTACTATGTGATTGTAACTTCTGGATATTCTTTGTTGATAGGATTTTAGGTGATCAACTACTTGTTGACGAAACTCATCTAGTAATTCCAATTCCTGTAACCTAGACACTCTATAATCCTCATCTGAAATGATCCCCTTTAGTGACACAAAGAGTGATGGTAGTTCAACCTCAATAGGTAGAATGGCCTCTGCTCCATAGACTAGAGCATAGGGTGTGGCTCCTATTGGGGTGTGGATACTGGTTCTGTAAGCCCATAAAGTAGGGTTCAATTGGATATGCCAATCACGTCCAGCCTCATTGATAGTTTTCTTCAAGATTTTTAGGATGGCTTTATTCGAGGCCTCTGCTTGGTTGTTTCCTTGGGGATAGTATGGTGTAGAAAACCAATGTTGTATATGGAACCTCTCATAGAGTTCCTGGACATCCTGATTTTTGAATAGTCTGTCATTGTCCGTGATAATGGATTGAGGAATGCCATACCGACAGACGATGTAATTCAGGATGAATGATGAAATTTGTTTTCCTGTGATGGTGGTCAAAGGAATAGCTTCAATCCATTTTGTGAAGTACTTTGTGGCTGTGATGATAAACTTGTGTCCATTGGATGAAGATGGGTGTATTTTACCAACAAGATCCAAGCCCCATTGACAAAAAGGCCATGTTGATGTGAATGGTTACAACTCTTATGTTGGTGTGTGTATCAAATTTCCATGAATTTGACATTTTTTGCACCTTTTGACATATTGAAATGACTTCTTCATATTTGGCCAATAATACCCCAAATGTAGGAATTTCTTAGCTAAAGTTAGGCCACTTGAATGTGTACCACAGATTTCATCATGGACCTCACATAAAGTGTTTTCAACTTCGTTACATTCTAGACACTGAAGGAGAGTACCATCAAGACCATGTCGATAAAGCACATCGACTATTAGGGTGTGTCGAGCTACTTATCAGATGAAATTTTATTTTTGGTTTCAGGACGAATCAGGTGGGAGGGTATTGTCTTTCAATGAGGTGTAGATTTTCCCATAGGTAGAAGCGTCAGCCTTGGCTAGATGGTAAATGACAAGTGGGATTTGGGTTTGTCATAGGATGGGTTGAACAGTTGTTCCACCATGAACTCATAACGAGCTTGTTTCTCAGGAATCTATAAGAGAGAAGCAATGGTAGCCATGGAATCAACAACTTTGTTGTCACCTCTAGGAATCTACTCAAATTTTATCTCCACAAAGTACTTTTTGAAGTCATCAACCATTATTTTATATGGCATTAATTTTTCATCTTTTGTTTGGTAATCATCATTCACCTGATTAATGACTAGTTATGAATTGCCATAGACATGCAACTTTGTGATCTTCCACTCGACTGCTACTTTGATTCCAATGACCAATGCTTCATATTCAGTTGTGTTGTTGTCGCAAGGAAACATTAGTTTGTAGGATTTTGGAATGGTATGTCTTTGTGGCAAGATAAACAAGATTCCTATACTTGATCTATGTTGTGTATAAGAGCCATCAAAGTATAACATCAATTGTTGTGTAGATATTATAAGGACATCAACATCTGGAAATTCAATGTTCATTGGATGATTGTCTTGCAATGGTGATTCAGCTAGTTGATCTGCTATGCTTGGCCCTTGATTGATTTTTTGTCCACGTATTGGATGTCAAAATCACTCAATATCATGACCCACTTGGCTAGTCTTCCTGTTAGGGTAGCTTTGCTAAGTAGATACTTTAATGGATCAATTTTAGCAATGAGTTTGATAGTGTGAGTCAGCATGTAATGTCTTAACTATTAAGTAGAAAATACTACCACAAGAAAATATTTTTCAATGAAGGTGTAATTGATCTCATAACCATTCAAGGTCCTGTTGATATAATAGATTGCCCTTTCCTTTCCTGTAGAATCTTCCTATGCCAATAAAGCTCCCAAAGATATTTGAGTTGTTGCAATATAGAGTATCAATGGCTTTCCTTCGGTTGGTGGTACTAGTATTGGTGGTGACATCAGATATTGTTTGAGTTGATTGAAGGAGGCTTTACATTTCTCATCCCACTTGAAAGAGACATTTTTGTGTAATAAATGATTGAAAGGATGAGTTTTGTCAGCCAGTTGTGCGATGAACCTCCTGATAGACTAGAATCTTCCTTGTAATGATCTAAGTTGACTGATATTTTTGGGAGGAGGTATCTCCATGATGGTTTTGACCTTTGCAGGATCCACCTCAATTCCTTTGGACGATATAATATACCCCAAAATTTTAGCTGATGTTACACCAAATACACATTTCTTAGGGTTCAACCTCACATTGAATTTCTCCAGTCTAGTGAAGATCTTGTCTAAAATTTCTAGATATCCCTCTCTAGTGAATGATTTCGCCAATAAGTCATCTACATAGTCTTCCATAAAAGTGTACATCATGTCATGGAAGATGGTGGTCATTGCTCTTTGATATGTGGCTCCAACATTTTTCAACCCAAAATGCATTACATTCCAGCAAAAAGTACCCCAAGGACATGTGAAGGTTGTTTTATCTTGATCTTCGGGTGCTATATTTATCTGATTGTAACCTGAAAAGCCATCCATAAGTGAGAGAATTTCATTTCCACCTATTGTTAGGTAGAGGAAAATCATCTTTTGGGAAAGCTTTGTTAAGATCCCTGAAGTCTATACATATCTCGATGCTTTTGTCTAGTTTTGAAACTGGCACAATATTTGATATCTACTCGGCATAGTCAATAGGTCTGATAAATCCCACATCTAGTAGCTTCTTTGATTTGGCTTTTACCAAGAGGGTGATATGAGGGTCCATTTTTCTTTACTATTTTTACGCCAGGTGGTAGTGATAAATGATGCATGATGAGTTTTGGATCTATGCCTAACATGTCAACATAAGACCAAGCAAAGTTGATCTGCCTCTCTTCAAAGAATTTAGTGAAACTAGGTTTTTCCTCCTCTATCATGGATGTCACTAGATGCAGGGTCTTCATTGTTTCAGTTGTGCCGACATTGATGGATTGTGTAGGCTCAATCAACACTAAAGATATCTCCTGATAGTTCTCAGGAAGAGTGTCAAATCTTCCATCTCTTGGTGCCTTAGAGAGGTTTTCACCTTGAGATGGGCTCTTTATTTTTAATTTTTCTTGATTTAATAGTGCCATTAAATGGTTTTCACTATTAGATCCCTTTTTGATGTTCATTTTGTAGCTGGAAGATTTGGAAATCCCCTCGTTTGAAGCTCCATTATGAGTTTTGATGATGGAACATGTTTTAGGGTTATCAGAACAAACGAAGTTTATGATGGTGTCATCATTTGGAAAGGTGGGTATGTCAAGCAGCTCATTTTGGTCCCATTCAATCAGTTTAGGGTGTATTAACGACAAAGAATCATCAGATTGGCTAAGGTCAAAAGGGGTGAGTGTCATAATGGCAACATTTTGGTGTAAGATGTAACCCAAGCTTGCTTGCACAACCTTGTAGAGACCTTTCCACTGTCTCCTTCCTAGAACCTGACTCTAGTGGTTCTTATTGAGCTTGGAAGACCAATCAAGCCCTACTCCAACTCTTCTCTATAAGTTTTCCACTTG
Organism: Sequoia sempervirens; assembly: GCA_007258455.2. Classification (NCBI taxonomy): domain Eukaryota; kingdom Viridiplantae; phylum Streptophyta; class Pinopsida; order Cupressales; family Cupressaceae; genus Sequoia; species Sequoia sempervirens. Next base: position 75,541 of record VDFB02255812.1, read on the forward strand.
TGCTTAGCTTAGGAAGACCAACACCTTCTTTGTAACTGATCACTCTTCCTTGGACTTAGAAGGATCTAAGTGCCAAATTCTCCATCTGACTTGAACTTCTTGCAGGGGAGCTGGAGACACTGGTTTCTTGTATTTCACCTCCAAATGGATGCATCTTACTTGGTGTTCAAACTTCCAATCACCCGCTTTCATGAATTTTCCTTGGACATGCCTAATTCTCTACTAGCCTTTACTAGCCGGTTTTTGGCTATTTGCTCTTAAACTTGACAAACAACCTATCAAAGAAATTTGATTTCTTGATACCCTTTTTAGACTTTTAAATCTTTACTAGGGTTTCAAGCCCCTGTCTCTGCCGTACAACAGATTCCTATATTCAAGGAGTAGTAGGGCTAATAGGCCTTATACCTAGGGTTTCACTATTTTCTTCTTCAAAGTTGTTGATAATGGATTGATTGAAGCTTCAATCCTTTTTCCATGTGGAGGTATTGACTAACCCTATCTAGAACCGTACGGATTCCGTACAATGGTACCTTTCCACTGCCTAAGTTCTCAACTTTATTTTATCAAACCACTAACCGGGCAGTCACAACTCGCCTAGGGTTTGATTTCTAAAGTGCTTGACTACTTTCCCATAAATCCTATTGTTAAATATATACAAAGGAATGACTTCCCTAACATTTCAACCCAAGCTCAGGGTGATCCCATGGTTGGGTTTTATGGGGAAGCCATAGAAAAGTTTGACTATTCAAAAGGAGACATCAAACACTCTAACCTCTACCTTATTCACAAAGATTCCTAAACTAAGTCAAATGAAACTATTTACAAAAGAAAGGATGCTAAAATGTATTGTGTAAACTCTGATCCAACGCCAAATCAATGCACATAAACCATGAGATATCACTGTTATCTAAAAACACATGAGGTTTGCAAGAAAACACAGAAAAATACATAAAATCTACTAAACTGTCCTCTATTGCACATAACAAAAACTTGTTTCAAAATACAACTAACTGCTCTCTACGAGCCATCACATCCATTTTGATACCTTTTCCACCATTCAAGGGCAGTTGCTCGACCACTTACCCCTGATTTCAAGGGATTCCAATCACTAAATTGCATGCAATTCAACAAATCTTGCCATGCAACTTTACAACACTTTGCAACTTCCACTATGCCATGATCCTGAATCTTTGGACCTCTAACACCTTAATTACGAATCAAAAACTCCCTTAGCTGACCATTAGCATCATCAAGCAACAAGGATGTGGTATTAAACACAATAAATGCTTTGTATCCTAACCTATGTTGTCCAAAGCTAAAATAAACAACATTAACAACATTGATGGAATTAGTCCTAATGACTAACTCATCCCACACTAACAAGACCTTCTAAGGTCTAAAGCAAACACATCAACATCCCTGACTTGGCTAAGGTCAGTACAAGCCAAAATTGAAGACAAACAAGGTGGAGGTCAGCCTAGGTGCTCCTGCACCATCCTCCCCAAAACAAGAAATTTCAATCCACCCTTGGATTGAGCAAGTTGGGATCAATGCCCAACTTTTTGAACTCTGCCTCCTTGATCCATACTACATCAAATTTAGGTTGTCCTTGTCTTTGGATCAGATGTTCTTTGTACTCCTTGGTTCTTGTTCTCTTGTAGACTCTGGTATCCAAGATCTTATCAGCTTGTTGGATTGTGACAGTAGGCAATTTGAGTTATTCTACATCTTGACTGACTTCATGAAGGGTTTGATCCATGTTTGGTGGTGGTCCTCTATAATGGACTAGGTCTGCAACATTGAAAATAGGGGACAGTCCACTGTCATCTGGTAGCTGCACCTTAAATGCATTATTTCCATACTTCTCTAAGATAGGATAGGGACCTATCCTCTTCATCTGCAACTTATGAGGAACTCCTTATGGCAGTCTAGATTTGTTCAAATGTACCATTACTAAGTCACAAACATTAAAGTGAACTTCTTTCCTATGCTCATCCACCTTAGTTTTATGTTTCATAGTATTTTTTGCCAAGGTTTTTCTGACTGTCTCATGAATCACCTGCATTGCACAAGCAAAGTCATCAGCATATCCACTTCCCTTGACTCCATCTTTCAACTCTCTTAGCTCATAAACACCTCTAGGATGTAAACCATAAACAATTTCAAAGGGACTCTTCCCTGTTGATCTATTAACAGTATCATTATAGGCATATTCAGCTTGCCCAATAATCTGATCCCATTGTTGACCATACTCCTTGGTCAAGCATCTTAAGAGATTTCCAAGTGTCCTATTCACAACTTCGGTCTGACCATCAGTTTGGGGATGGTATGCAGATCCAAAGGATAGATTGGTGCCCATTCTTTGACAAAGAGTCTTCCAAAAATGACTCATAAACTTAGCATCTCTGTCTGATACAATGTTGATTGGTAAGCCATGAATCCTTACTATCTCCTTAAAGAAAAGAGAGGCTATTTGACTGGCATCATTGGTTGTCTTGCATGGCACAAAGTGAGCCATTTTGCTGAATCTGTCTACAAAAACATAAACACTGTCCATACCTTGCTTTGTCTTGGGTAAACCAACTACAAAGTCCATGCTCAAGCATTCCCATGGCCTAGAAGGGATAGGTAGTGGCTAGTATAGGCCTGCATTTGAAGAAGTGCCTTTGGCCTTTTGATACACTACACAACTCTCCACATACCTCCTGACATCTAGATTCATCCTTGGCCAATAGTAAAACCTTTGAACCAGTTCTTGAGTTTTGGTGATCCCAAAATGACCACTCAATGCACCGTTATGCTTTTCTTGAATTAAGTTCTCTCTAATAGAACCTCTAGGAACACAAAGCTGATTTCCTTTAAACAAAAATTCACTTTGCAAGGTATATTCAGCATATTTGCTATGGAAATGATTTTTGTATTCAGCACATACTTTATAAATATCTACAAAGTCTTCATCATCTACATATAGATCTTTGAAATGATCTATCCCCATGCTTTTCAATTGAATTTCTTGAATTGTGAGGATTCTTCTGCTCAATGCATCAGCCACTTTGTTGAGAGCTCCTTTCTTGTGCTTGATATTGAAGGTGTAAGCTTGCAAGTACTCCACCCATTTCATGTGTCTGTGACTCAACTTCTCTTGTGAATTCAGGAAACTAAGTGCTTGGTTGTCTGAATACACAATAAATTCCTTGGGAAGCAAGTAATGCCTCCACTTCCTTAAAGCCTGAACCAATGCATACATCTCAAGTTCATAAGAAGAATACTTCTTCTTGGCTTCACTTAGCTTCTCTGAATGAAAAGCCACCGTTCTGCCCTCTTGACTAAGAATAGCTCCAATAGCCACATTGCTTGCATCACATTCAATGGTGAATAGCTTCTCAAAGTTTGGCAACACCAAAACAGGTTGAGTGGCTATCTTTTCCTTCAGCAACTCAAAACTCTTGTTAGCTTGCTCATTCCATACAAACTTGGTTTTCATTCCTCCTTTAATGGTATCCAACATAGGAGCACAAATATCACTAAATTGTCTTATGAATTTTCTATAATACTGAGCAAGACCATGGAAGCTTCTTACCTCTGTTGTTGTCTTTGGAGTAGGCCAATTGAGAATGGCTTCTACCTTGCTGCTATCCATCTTCAAGTTGCCATGTGATAGTACAAATCCAAGGTACACCAGCTCTATTTTGATGAACTCACACTTTTCTAGATTGATCATCAGCTTCTCCTCCTGCAGCTTCTTGAAAATCAACTCAATATGTTGGAGGTGCTCTTCTCTTGTTCTGCTATAGATTAGTATATCATCAAGATACACTACTACAAACTTGCCAATGTAGTCTTTGAGTATTTCATTCATGAGTCTCATGAATGTGGAGGGGGCATTAGACAAGCCAAATGGCATAACTAGCCACTCATAGAGAGCCTCATTGGTTTTGAAGGCTGTTTTCCACTCATCTCCCTCACGTATCCTAATTTGGTGATAACCACTCTTTAAATCTATCTTGGTATAGTACCTAGCTTCACCTAGACAATCCATGAGATCTTCAATCCTAGGGATAGGTAACCTATACCTGATAGTTATCTTGTTTATTGCCCTGGAATCAGTACAAATCCTCCATTCTCCTCCCTTTTTAGGTGCTAAAACAATAGGAACTGCACATGGACTAATGCTTTTTCTAATGAGACCTTGGTCAAGAAGTTCTTGAATCTACCTGGCTATTTCCTCATTTTTTTGAGGGGTCATCTTATAGGCTACTTTGTTTGGAAGGGTAGCTCCTGGTATCAAGTCTATCCTATGACTTATGGCTCTTTTAGGAGGTAACGTTGTTGGTTGACCACTACTTACTATACCTTCATATGTCTACAACAATTCTTGTATCTCCTTGGATAGCTCTTGCTTTTTAGCTACTTTCTCTTTGCTCACCTTTCTTGGCTTGATCATCACTGCATAGCCAACTCCTTCTCCTTCTTCCAAGCTTTTAGGAACTCTTTTCCACTAGTCATGAGCAGTTTAGAACCTGTTGTCTGCACCTCTGTGTCTTCTAGCAAAGACTGAATCTTGAAGGTATAGGAATTCCTAGCTCCATCATGCACAGCTTGGCGGTCAAATTGCCATGGTCTACCTAGGAGCAAGTGGCATGCATCCATAGGTAACGCATCACACAAAACTTTGTCCTTGTACCTACCAATTGAGAACTCCACCCATGCTTGTTCATTCACCAAGACATGCTGACCCTTATTGAGCCATGTGACCTTGTAAGGGTTATTGTGAGGTATCCTTGTCAATTTCAGCTTGTTGACTGCCTCCTTTGACACAATATTGTCAGTAGAACCTGAGTCTATAATGATCTTACACACTTTCCCCATCATCTTGCACTTTATCCTAAACAAGGACCTCCTTTGGCTTGGCTCTTCTTTAACCGGTTCCTTAATCAAAGTTCTCCTCATCATGAGGTTCTCACCTTCCTCTGAGTTCAATGGTACTTCAGGTTGTTTATTTGTTGTAGCTGTCTCATCTTGAATCAAATTGGTTCTCTTATCTCCTCCATGAGAAGTGCTACCTTTCTCAGGACATCTATAGGCCGGGTGTCCCAATTGATTGCAACGGTAGCATTTCATATTAGTGAAATAGCTGCCTCTTCCTTGTCCACCACTTCTTCCTCTTGAGCTGAAACCTCTTCCTCTACCACCTCTACTAGAGCTTCCTTCTTGCTGTTCCAAAAATCTGACTTCTCCTTGGGCTCTTGGTTCTGAACTTCTTCCACCATAGCCACCTCTTTGTCCTCTGTTGTCTTTCCCTTTACCTCTGCTTTTGGGATTTTGCTCTTGCTTTTTGCCTTTCTCCTCTATCTTCAAAGCCATTTGATAGCATTGGTGACTGTTTTGAAGTTTAATAAACTCATGTCTTCTTGGATAGACCACTTGAGTCCATTTAAGTACCTTGCTAACTTGATACTCTCATCTTCAACCACTTTTGATCTAAGGCACAATTTTTGAAACTCCTTTGTGTATGCTTGAACATCCATATCTTTTTGCCTGAGATTGTGTCTTCTCCTATGCAACTGGACTTCATAATCATCAGGAAGATAGGTTTGCCTTATCTTAGTTACCATTCCTCTCCATGAAACTATGGGACCTTTGCCTTCCTTCTCTCTTTCAGATTGTACAAACTTCCACCATGTGAGAGCTGCTCCTCTCAACCTTGACTTGGCCATCTTTACCTTTTGGGCCTCTATTATGCCATCACATTCAAAGTGATTTTCAATGCTCTCAATCCAATCTACAACTGAATCAGGGTCCATTTGTCCACTAAAAAGTGGCACACCCTCCAATGCTTTACCACTCAAGGCTTGCAATATCTTCAAGAATGGTTCTTCAGCAAGAACAGGATTAGGCTTTGGAGCTTCCTCCTCCAAATCCTCTTCTTTTTCCTTGGCTTCTTGCTCTTCCTTCTGCTTTATCTTGTCCTTCATATTATCTGCTGTCTCATGGACTTCATCCAAGAGTTTCTCGATTTGAGATATCCTTTCTCTGAGCAACCGGTTATCTTCCTCTTGCTCTTCTACCTTTTTAGCTAGCTCTACATTTGCCACCATGGTTCCTTCCTCTGGTGTGTTCTCTCCTACTGACTCAGTGGGCTGCAACATCAATCACAAGCCTTGAATCCAACCTGGCTGTGATACCAATATGGTGTAAGATGTAACCCAAGCTTGCTTGCACAACCTTGTAGAGACCTTTCCACTATCTCCTTCCTAGAACCTGACTCCAATGGTTCTTATTGAGCTTGGAAGACCAACCAAGCCCTGCTCCAACTCTTCTCTATAAGTTTTCCACTTGTGCTTCGCTTAGGAAGACCAACACCTTCTTTGTAACTGATCACTCTTCCTTGGACTTAGAAGGATCTAAGTGCCAAATTCTCCATCTGACTTGAACTTCTTGCAGGGGAGCTAGAGACACTGGTTTCTTGTATTTCACCTCCAAATGGATGCATCTTACTTGGTGTTCAAACTTCCAATCACCCGCTTTCATGAATTTGCCTTGGACAGGCCTAATTCTTTACTAGCCTTTACCAGTCGGTTTTTGGCTATTTTCTCTTAAACTTGACAAACAATCTATCAAAGAAATTTGATTTCCTGATACCCTTTTTAGACTTTTAA
>VDFB02255813.1:0-70847 GCA_007258455.2 Sequoia sempervirens
TTCCTATCCTCTGGCTGAATGTTTTTGTGGGGAGGAACAATCTCCATAATCTTCTCAGGCTTCTTCATCTTTCACCATTGATTCTTTCAAATCAAATCCAGACCTTTGCTTGGTTGCCACATCACAAATATGTTGTCGGGAATCTATAAATACAACTTCTTTCCACGGGAAAAGGATCCCAACTTTGTGCAATCTTACTCTACAGAAATAGCATTAGAGCAATTAATCATTTGAGCATTGAGCAAATAGAAAATAGTAATTAACAATCATATAGCAATCATAATCATGGATTTTCATTTAGCTGCATCTTAGTTTATGGTAGTTTGTTTTATCATTTTCATGTCATTCTTAGCTACAGTATCATCACCATATCATTTAGCAATCATTACATAGGATTAGATCCTACATTTTACAATGTCTCATTCTCTAGATTGTCATTTTAACAGTCACAATGTTTACACAATCTTAGAGCCATAGTGATTTAATAAATCTTTGGAGATAGAGAGCAATAGGACGCTTTTAAGAGATTTCCTACTTTAATTAGATTAATTTTTGTTTAAATATCTTGATATAATGTCTTATTAGGTGTGTTTGTTATTCCTTTACACATATTTTACTCACACATAAATTGATGCCCATTGTGGGGCCCAAAAACCCCATTTTCAACATTTTTTTTTTGAAAAGTATGCTCGCAAGTTTCTGACGTGTTTTGTTTTAGCGCGATTGATAGTTTTTACTACGCATACAACAGATATTTTAGCGCATCCAACTATAGTGCATCTGACATATATTTTAGTGCATACGACTACTATTATGGTGCATCTAGTAGTCTATTTCACCATAGTCAAGGGGTTTTCTTTTAGCGCATTGACCTTTTCTTTTAGCGCATTCATCAATTTCTATAGTGCATAGAACTATTATTGTAGCGCATCTAAATAGTATTTTAGCACATCTAATGACTGTTATGGCACATCTGATTGTTTTTACAGAATTTTAAAAATTCAAGAATTAATCATTGTTTTCTTTGTCAAGCAGGTGCAAAAGACGCTTGTCAAAGACAATTGTTGGAAACACTTACGCCGGTCAAAGAAAAAAAAATCAAATTACTAATGGTGTTTGCAGGGATTTAATTTTATTATTGCTTTTACTTTGGTTAAGATGGTCCATCTAGCTTAATTAAAGAAATAGTTTGAACCCCATGTCCACTGTGTTTCAAAAGCAATAGGCTTATGCTCTCCCATTAACTAGGCGATCAGAATGCTAGACTTGCTATCCTGCTTTATTAACACCTTTAGAAGGCTTGTCGTAGTGGGAAAAAGTACTCACCCTACAGGAACAACCTAAGTGGGAATAACCAAATCCAAGTTTTCCAACCCACTCTAATCAAAAGTGAATTTGGGGAAACCCACAATTCAATGACAATGTGCAAGATAACCATCCCCAAAACCTTTGTTCTAAAGGTTGGGAGGCCTCTTGAGGGATTTTATCTATGTCATGTCGAATGGAAACCCTTTCTACGAACTTTAGTGTAGAATCCAACTATGTCAGTTTTCGAACACTTTTTATATCACGGTGCAAGGGGAGGGAAGAATCTACCCCCAAGACACTCACCATATAACTATCAGAGACCCTGGCCAAAAGTGGAGGATTCGACTTTGGTTAAGACTCAGGAAAGGAAAAAACATGGGCACCCTCTAGGGGGTGACAGGGTTGTGTGAGCTGACATAGTTGCAAGCTGTGGGTTGTGATATTCTAAGTAACCTACTTGAAAATTAGAAAAAGTTCTTGAACTATCTTTATTTGTGTCAAACCTGTGGAAATTGAAAGAATCAAACTTGATTCTAGAATACACACTCTTTGTTTAAATGTGTAGTGTTGAAAACAATGTTTACAAACTGGTTGTTGTGTGTGTAAAGTCATTTCTGAAGGTATCATCCAATTGGATCATCAAATTCCAAGATTTACAAGCAAAACACCTAAGTTCCAAAGTCTTCATTAGTTAGAAAATTACAACCATGGAATCAATCTTTTTACTGAGAAAAATAAAAACAAACAAACAAAACTGTGAAAATATTGACCACTTCCAGATTAGTGCAACCAACCTTTGTTTCAATGCATATACCCACTCTATTAGCGCATATGTCTTATTTAAATAGTGCATTAAAACTTTGTTTTAGCACATTTTCCTTGTTCTACAATGCATCTATACCTAGTATGTCAGCACATTTACCTAGTATTTTAGCGCATCTGTCCTTTTTTACTATGCATATACCCAATTTTTCAACGCATTTATCCAGTTTTTCAGCACATCTACCCTATTCTATAGTGCATCTATATAGTCTATCAACACATTTACCCAGTTTCTAGTGCAACCAACCTCTGTTACAGCGCATATACCCAGTTTGTCAACGCATTCAGTCAGTTTACTAGTGCATTCACACTTTGTTTTAACACATTTGAGGTTTGTTATAGCGCATCCACAACATAAAAAACCAAAGAGTTATTTTACCTCCTATCAAATAGTTGGCATTAGAATTCAGATCTTTATCAGAACAAAAACATTTTATCAGTCAAACCAGTGTCTTAAACTTGGAAAAATAGGACCTTACAAGCCAAACTCTTCCAAATTAAACCAAGATGTTACACTTTTAAAGTGCCTTATCATCAAACACAACTCTTGATTATTAAGTTAAGTTTCATTATTAGAATCAGTCATCCTAAAATCATGAAACGAAATAGTATAAAAAAAAGAAATATATAACTTAGTCTCATCAATAGAATTTATCATTCTATTTGACTTAGTTATCATCCTTGGCACTAATTCACAAAAAGATCAAAGTTTAGTGAAAATCCCAACACTTGTATGCCCATTCTAACAAGGTTACAAAGACAAAAACTCATAGAAAAAGAGATTGAATCTCTAAATACCATGGCTGAAGAAAATCCATTTCATAGATTCCATCGATCTGAACCTAAAGAAATAACTGAAGACATCCAAATTGCACAACAAGATCCTAACTTCCACCAATTCATGGAGAATTTTTTGGAAAAGGATGGAGAAAAATACCTTTTAATGCTAGTTGAACTAGGTGCAAAACTTCCAAAGGACTTTGATGTTAATCGACTAAAAGAGACACCTATAAGAGTTGAAACTGAGCCACAAAACACAGATCAAGTGGTTTCCCTAACACATCAAATGCAAAACTTGCAACAACAACTTCAAGATATGCAAAAAGGGACCATGACTCTTTATAGGACATTTTTCCCTATCCTTTTTATCCAAGTGTGGACATGATACCATTTCCTAAACATTGCAAATTCCCAAAATACGACAAATATGATGGTAAAACTGATCCAATAGATCATGTGAGGGAATTTAGAACCATGAGTTTAGAATTTGCACAAGAGGAAACTTATTTGATGAGGTTTTTTCCAAGAAGCTTAGGAGGTCAATGTATGGAATGGTTCTCTAAACTACAACCAAGAATTTGATCCTTTGAGGAACTAGTCAACAAGTTTATCTCACGATACTCCTATAATATTCAACATGAGATAACAATAAAGGATATTTATAATACAAAAAAAAGGTGAAACATTCCTCTCATTTCTACAACAATGGAAAAGGTTGTTTGCTAGGTATCTTCGTTCCATACCTGAAGAGGAAAAAATGGAACTATTAATTGACAACTTAACTAATAAGATGAGCTACAGGCTTGAACTAAAATGCCTACCTACATTTGACAAAGTGATTGAAAATGGGCTCAAGATCAAAGAATCCTCGATCAAGAGAGGGGTAATAAAAAACTACAATGAAGGATCAAATAATACAAACTCCTTGAATCACTATAATAACAATGATAAACCAAAGTTTTGGCAAAAGAATAGAAATACTAGTAACAATTATGTTGCAAATGAAACACAAAATGTTAAACCAGTATTTAACTTGACAGCAAATATTGCAAAGACCAATCAAAACAATGACCAAAACATCAATCAAAGTGTCAATCAAAACAACAATCTAAACAATGGTGAATCTAAACCACAATCATATCAAAAACTATCAAATCGAAGAAGATTCACACCGTTGGGATAGACACTAGAATCAGCAATGAGAGAACTTCTTACACATAGACTTATCACATTACTTGAAGCAAGAAATTGGGAACCAAGGGTAAAGCCATCTTGGTGGAATGATGCAGACTACTGTGACTTTCCTAAAAACAAAGGACACAAAACAAATGATTGTATGTAGTTGAAGCATCTAGTATAAGATTTGATTAATAACAAGATAGTATTTATAGGACATAAACGAACAATCATCATAGTGCATTTAAAATTCCTTTACCAAATTATGAAAAGGGAGAATCTTCTTCTAAAAATAGTAAAGGTAAAAATGTAAACTAAATTTATGACAACACTATTCTTTGTATTTCTGCGGTTGAGAATAATGGTGCCGTTGATAATCAAACTAATAACGTTGGAATCAATGACATCATACCAATAGATTTGATCCCAAACATGGTCACATCCAACAATTAGATTAATGTCATAAAAATCAAGGAAAAGCAAGATTACCAACAGTCAACGTGACAACAAGGGGGCAATGAAGTAATATTGAAAGGAGTTATATCTAAAACCATTGCTTCCCCTTCAAATCAATACAACATTGTTGATCAATTGTAGAAAATACCAGCCCAAATATCAATTTTAGAACTCCTTAAAATATCACCATCTCATAAGGAGGTTTTGGAACAAGCTCTTGTGGCCACAACAGTACCCAATAATCTGGAAGTTTTCCAATTCTAGGCTATGATGAGACACTTAACCACGCCTCACTACCTATCATTTTCTAAACAAGATGATGTATCCCTTACTCATCCGCACAATGCCACCCTTCACATTGAAGTTTTAATCCACAAACACCATGTTAAACATGTCCTAATAGATAGTGGAGCTGGTTTAAACATTTGCACTGTAAAACTGATCTATGCACTAGCATATTCTGATAATGCTATTGATGCCAGAAGGAAAATGACAATAAAAGCCTATGATGAAGAAGAGAGATCCCCCAAGGATTTGATCATGTTTCCTATTCAAGTAGGACCAATTGTGAAGAATATAGTTTTCCAAGTGTTAGACAAAGAGCTAACATATAATATACTCTTGGGACGTCTGTGGATTCACAAAATGCAAGTAGTGCCTTCAACTTATCATCAGTTCTTAAAGTTTCTTGTCAATGGACAAGAAGTCACTATTTCAGCTGACTACAACAATCCCCAATATTGTAACATGCTTAAAACAACACAAGAAACTTTTGTACCCCATAATAGGGAAGCAAACACTTCTAGTTCATCCAACAATGAAAGGAAACTAAACATTGTATCTAAATGGGTTGAGAAAAAGAACCAGTCAAAAGATACAAGTGTTGTTGACTCCACTCCATCAAACAATGAAGGTCAACTGGATTCTCTATCACAAAAATTCAAAGAAAAGATCCAATTAAAAGACAAAGGCATGGGAGAGTATTCCATTGAACATTTTTTATGTTTTTCACAGTTGCTGCCATCTCCAAGATCATATGGGCAACCGCCAACATTAACACAACAATCATCACAACCTACCATAGTTTTGGATGAAATTTTTTTAAATGCAGGTACTTTAGAAGATAAATATGAAGATAAGGCCATCCTCAATTGGCTCTACAAAGATGAGGAATCATTTACATTAGAAACTATCAGCATAAAGACAGATCAATATGGAAAGGGAAAAACAATATTAGAGAAAATGGGGTATGAAGGACAAGGACCTATTGGCAAAAGAAAAGAGGGAATTTTAGAACCCATTCAACCTCTCACACTTCATTCAAGGGACAAAATAGGACTAGGTTATACAAAGGATACAAAAGAAGAAATCACTCATAGAGTTATTGAAAGAATCCTTCAAATGTGGGATAGTTCTAAAACAGATTCTAATGAGTATGAGTGGGATTATTTATCTGAAGCATCATACAAGGACATACCAATTGATGTCATAAAATAGTATGCACCCACACGTGAGGAGGGAGAAAGCTCAAGGACTAGACCCCTTGTGTTTGGATCACAGAATATCGATGACTCAAGTGAGGATGGACAGATATCAAGCGAGATAGATGACTTGGAGGAGAGTAATATCATAGACCTCGACATCGCTATTGAAAACCTTGAAAACATTGCTATCTAAACCCTCACTATCATTGACCTTAGCCAATTTGATGACCTTTTACCCTTAATACATCCTAAACTTATCAACTGGGAACCAACTGAACCTATCAATGTACCTATCTTTGTGAATGATGATGCTATCGTTAATTTTCTTTATTGTGACACACCTGACACAAGTTCTAATCATAAATCTCATAACGATGCTTTGAGTCAAGAGGGTGTCAAATATTCCAGTTGCAAAATTGAAAACAAGAATAATGGATCTAATGGTGAAAACCATTTAATGGCAACATTAGATCTCGAAAAATTAAAAATAAAGAACGCATCTGACGGTGAAAACCTCTTTGAGGCACCGAAAGATGGGAGATTTGACACCCTTCTAGAACACATGAAAGATCATTAGTGTTGGTGGAGCCTACACAGTCTAGCAATCTTGGCATAACATAAAAAGCAAAAACTCTACATCTGGCAACATCTATGACTGAACAAGAAAAGCTTGAATGCATCAGATTCTTTGAGGACAGACACATTAACTTTTCTTGGTCTTATTCCAATATGCCAGGTTTAGATCCAGGTCTTCTCATGCATCATTTATCTCTATCATCTAGAATAAAACCTATGAAGCAAAAACTAAGGAAAATGCATCCGCATATCGCCTTTTCAAGGTAAAAGCAAAACTGAAAAAGTTGTTAGATGTCGGATTCATTAGATCTATTGATTATGTTGAGTGGATTTCTAATATTGTACCTATTTCTAAACCAGATAGTAGTATCAGAATATGTACTGACTTCAAAGATCTCAACAAGGCATGTCCAAAGGATGATTTTCCTTTGTTGAACATTGACATTATTGTAGAATTAATAGCAGGACACGCCATGTTATCACTAATGGATGGCTTCTTAGGTTAAAACCAAATCAAAATAGCACCATAAGATTAGGGGAAAACAACATTCGCATGTCCATAGGGAACATTCTGTTGGAATGTCATACCCTTTGGGTTGAAAAATGCAAGTGCCACATATCAGCAAGCAATGACCACCATTTTCCATGACATGATACATACCTTTATGGAGGATTATGTGGATGATATATTAGCAAAGTCATATACCAAAGAAGGACATCTAGAGATCCTAGAAAAAATCTTTACTAGATTAGAGAAGTTCAATGTTAGATTCAATCATAAGAAATGTGTGTTCGATGTTACATCAGCAAAGCTTCTAGGATACATAGTTTCAGAAAAGGGTGTTGAAGTGGATCCCACCAAGGTAAGGGTTATAATGGAAATGTTGCCATCGAAGAATATCAGTCAACTACGGTTTCTTCAGGGCAGGCTACAATCAATCGGGAGGTTTATCTCCCAATTAGTAGACAAAAGTCATCCCTTCAATCATTTGCTACATAAGAATGTCTCTTCCAAATGGGATCAAGGATGTGAAACAAATTTCAATCAAATAAAGCAATATATGATGTTACCCCCCATACTAATGCCACCTAAAAAAGATAGACCATTATTACTATACATTACAACTGAGATTTATTTGGGCTCTCTATTAGCATAGGAAGATCCTATGGGAAAGGAACAGGCTATCTATTATATCAATAGGACTTTGAATGGTTATGATATAAATTACACCTTCATCGAGAAAGATTTTTTGGTGGTGGTATTTTCTACTTAGCAGTTGCGGCATTACATGTTAACCCACACAGTCAAACTCATAGCGAAGATTGATCCATTAAAGTATTTACTCAGCAAGGCTGCCCTAACAGGAAGACTAGCCAAGTGGGTCATGATCTTGAGTGAATTTGATATCCTATACACAGATCCAAGAGCCATCACGGGTCAGGTGATAGCTGATCAGTTAGTTGAAGTTCCACTACCAAATGATCATCCCATGAGCATTGAGTTTCCTGATGCAGACATTCTTACTATGACAACACAACAATGGATGCTTTATTTTGATGGGTCCTACACACAATGTGGGTCAAGTGCGGGAATTCTGTTTGTTACACCCCAAGTACATACCATCCCAAAGTTCTACAGACTCATGTTTCCATGTACAAATAACGTAGCTGAATATGAGGCATTAATCATTGGCATCAAAGTGGCAGTTGAATGGAAGATCGCAGAGCTACAAGTATATGGAGATTCACAACTAGTCATTTATCAAGTAAATGATGAATATCAAACAAAATATGAGAAGTTGATGTCGTATAAGAAAATGGTGGATGATTTCAAAAATTACTTTCTGGATATCAAATTTGAATAGATTCTAAGGGTGGAAAACAAAGTTGTTGATGCTATGGCGACAATTGCTTCTCTCTTACAGATGCCAGAAAAGCAAGGTTGTTATGAGTTTATGGTGGAACAAGTGTCTAATCCTGCTTATGATAATCCTGAATCCCAAACCATATGTCAGTTAGTTGACATTGAATCCTCAATTTATGGAAAGACCTACGCTTACCTAAAAGACAATATCCTTCCTCCCAATCTTTCCAAAAACCAAAAACACAACTTCATCCACCAAACCGCACGACATACCTTAATTGCCGACATACTTTACCGTCAAGGTCTAGATGGTACTCTTCTTCGGTGTCTAGAACATAATGAGTCTAAGACAGCCTTACATGAGGTTCATGAAGGTATTTTTGGAACTCATTCAAGCAAACTAACCCTAGCAAAGAAACTTGTACGTTTGGGGTATTACTAGCCGAATATGGAGGAGTCTTTTCAGTTTGTTAAGAAGTGCAAAAATGTCAAATACATGGTAACCTAATCCATGCACTAGCACAAGAATTGCAATCGTTCACTTCAACATGGCATTTTTTTCAGTGGGGACTGGACTTGGTAGGAAAGATAAATCTGTCTTCATCCAATTGACACAAATTTATAATCACAACCATAGAGTACTTTACAAAGTGGATAGAATTTGTCCCCTTGACAACAATCACTAGAAAATAGATTTCTTCTTTCATATTGTATTACCTCATATATCGGTATGGCATTCCTCATTCCATTATCATAGACAATGGTAGACCTTTTAAGAATTAGGATGTTCAAGAACTGTGTGAGAGGTTTCATATCCAACATCATTTTTTAACTCCATACTATCCTTATGGAAATGGCCAAGCAAAGGCCTCAAACAAAACTATTTTGAAAATCCTAAAGAAGATTGTCAATGATGTTGGACGTGATTGGCACATTCAATTAAACCCTGCTCTGTGGGCATACCGAACCAGCATCAGAACACCTACAGGAGCTACACCATATGCCTTGGTATATGTATCAGAGGTCATACTACCTATTGAGGTTGAGATACCATCACTCCCTGTGTCATTGAAGGGAATTATTTCAAATGAAGATTATAGAGTGTCTAGACTTCAAGAGATCAAACTGTTGGATGAATTTCGTTAACAAGCTATGAACTATTTGAAGGAATATCAATAGAGGATATCCAAAAGCTACAATCATAGAGTAAAATCTAGAGCATTTCAGGTTGGTGACTTGGTCTTAAAGGAAAAACCTTGAAATAAAAAAGATAGAGAAAAGAAAGGGAAGTTTGAACCTAACTAGCTAGGTCCCTTTGTGGTCATATCAGTCTATGGATCTGGAGCCTATCATCTGTCTACACCTAAAGGGGATTTTTTGGAAAACCTATCAACAGTCTCCATCTCAGGAAATTATATACCTGAATCATCTAGTGCATGGTTAAAGTCCTAGGGAAATGGTTGCCTTGATGAAAACTTGGTAAACAGGCATCTTGGTGACAGAAAAATACAAAAAAACAAAGCGAAAAATACAAAAATACAAAAAAAAAGTGAAAAAAAAAGAGAAAAAGAAAAAGAAAAAAAAATTATAAAGTCTAAAAAAGTGCAATAAAAAGACATAGTGAAAACCTGGAAATAGGCGCTACTTGTGATTTAAACTATATTTTCCATCTATTAGATGCATGTCTTGATCATTCACTTTCACCATCATTTCCGCCTATCATTGAGAGCAAACCTCATGTACATATCCTGGAAATTGTGGTCGTATCTCACCCTAGCTTGGGGGAAAAATCCTAAACTCACTAGGGGCAATAAACTTTGAGCTTAATCAAATGGACAAACAGCAGTATGACAATGAATCAAACACAATGATCATAGCAAAAATGAACATTGAACATTTCAAAAAATCAACCATCCATATCAAACAACTGAAATCAAATCAATCAAAACAACTCTAGATGGATGATATTCTTTTGAATCGTGATTTTATTGCTTTAGCTTGAATGTTCAAATGTTGTACTTTGATTTTTGTTATCATTTCTTTGGAGCAACTCGATGATGTATTGAAGTAGAGAACCTAGGAAGGAGAATGGTATTTCTTTGTATGATTTTTTTCAGTTGATCATTATTATTGTGTGAATTGTCGCGAGATGTGCTCTACAAAGTATCACTGACGACATTTTGAATTCACATAGGAAAATGATTAATTCTTGTCTATTTACACAAGAAATGCTCAGGTCATCTCGGTTTAATTATACCTAGATGCTTGTGTTAACTTGCAATATCAAAAATCATGAAAGTAGTACTAAGGTCATCATTGGTCTAAATTATACCATTGATGCTTGTACTCACTTTCAACATTTTAAAGGCTCAATGATGATAAAAAAAATATGATAAATGGACTATTAAGATGACAACTTGGGCATATGAGGTTTTGCATGGTTAAATTAGATTGCATTTATGTTAGTTTTGCATCTATAGAGTAATTTATTCCAAAGGATGGTGAAGAATTCAAAAACGATGTTATCTTTTATCATTAATGGATTGAGTATACTTGACATTAACAAAAATATTATCATTCTCATGTAGTTGCATTTTCATTAACATTAACATATCATACATCATACATTAGAAGTATCATCATATTAATCATTCATTCATGCATTCATTACATCATATATTTGCATGTGAAATACCAAAAATAAAGAGCATCATATCCCATTTGCATCATCATGTCATATATCATAGAAACATCATATCCAAAATTATACATATAGTTGCATGATCTTATCATTCGTGTATATACATTATCACACATCTATCGAGCCATGTAAATACTATGGGCACCATGCATCCATACATCATCATTATAAACATAATCACATTCAACATCATAAGTAAAACATAATAGAATCATAGCACGTTATCATGCTCATCAATTGCATCCATAACATTATCATATAAAACATCACATGGCATAGAGAACAAGATATTAAATGCATCCATCATAGGCATCCATCATAGAACCATATAGAACACATATAGATCGATAAATCTGTTGCATATCATATAAATCTCCAAAATCATAATGTCAAGTATACAATGATGTCTAAAATGTAAAGAGATACAACATCAAAATGGTCGTGAATTAAAAATCGGAGTATACATCATGTCTCAAAATACATTGAGGAATCCAATCATGAAGTTATGTGTTGTTAGCCCTAGATGGTTTTGGCATCTCAAGACCAGTGCCTCCCCCACCAGACATACCAAGATCTCTTAGATCTCTTGGAAGAGGTTATGTCACACCCCTGTTGGTAGTCCTGGAATAAGTCCTACCAGATTGAGACTGAGTGTAACTAACTCTTTGCTCTGTCGGAACTACATCATAGTATTGTCCTTTATAGTACTTGGCCTCTCGACCCACACGAGTAACCTATCTCATATAATCAACTAAGGAGGTACCCTCGGCTTATCTCTATAGTCTATCAACCAATCCATGTGCTTGCTCTGCAGTCCATCTAGTTGCATCTCTCTCTGTTGTCAAAGAGGATATTTGTGTCTGTGCAGTTTTCAACTATGCCTATACCTGTGAGAGAGCTTGTGCATGAGCCTGTGCCTGTGCCTGCATCTATGTTTGTATCTAGACTAATAACCCTTGGGCTTGTGCTAGTTGACCCTATAGTGTTTGCACCTAAACTTGTAGGTTGGCAATCTGAGTTTGCTAATGCTGGGAGGGCACTCTAATCTGCACATGCTACTCTATTGTAGCTACCAATGATCACCTCTTACAAGGCACCCTGAAGCCTCTAATATCAAACGTCAGGCTTCCTCCACCATCATCTCCTCCATCAACCCCATCTCCATCTCCATCTCAATCTCCCTCCTCATCATCACTACTCTCTAACTCCTCTGACTCCTCATCTCTCTCATCTCTCCTCCATTAGCTCTTGTGTGCAACTTCCATCTCCTCCTCACCTAGTATCAATAATGGCTCATCTGGGATGAAGATCCATGGGAATGGATGTAAAATGAGGTATTGTCCATACTCTGCGGTAATAGGAGCCTCGCTGACCTCAAGATGAATCTCCCAAATAATGGCATGTAGACCTTGGTACTCTTGCACTACAACATCATATGATAAGCAGGGTCCCCACTCGGTGGCATCTCTCTGACGTCGTGCATAATGTGCAACACCCTAGGGAATGCCCTGCACTCTACCATACTATCTAAGCACCCTCCTTAGCAAAAATCTCTCAATGATGTAACATGTCCTACCAATCAAGTACATGGACTAGCATAAGTATGGCATCTTTGTATCATCATCCAGCCATTGCTCACAATCGACGTAGGGTCGCCATGTAACTATCTCTACATCATCAAGGACTCTCCTCCAATGCTCCAATTTTCCCAGTCTATGCTGAGCAAGTGGACCAACATATACATGAACGTATGACCTTATCGTGGTTCATTGTCTATCTGCAATTGGACAAGTGACAACTATATGCTCCCATGCCCACACCTAAATTAATGTAACTCCTAAAGACAAACTAGCCCCTCCAAGGTAGACCACCTAATGTAAATCATGGTATAGATAGGCAAGCATGCACATACCCCATGCATATCTAGTACCATGGATGATCATTCTCTCCAAAATATGACCCCATCCAATTGAAAGTCCCTTTGATCTATGATCAGGAAAAAGGAACCCTCCAATGAAACCAACAAGTATCGATGGCAAGGTAGAATAGGCATCAACCATCTCTCGCCATGGAATCTTGTATCCACAGATTGTATCATCCTAAAAAACTTGGTGCAGTGCATCAGTCCCACCTTGCTCAGAAGAATCATAAACTACCAGCTCCCCAACAACAGGTATCTGCAAGATCTGCCATACATCCTATGGAGTCATGGTCATCTTGCCAATGGGAAGGTGGAAGGTATTGTGCTCACTATTCCATCTCTCTACTAGGGTTGTCAATAGTCCCCAATTAATCCTAATCTGGGGCATATCTAGAAGAGAACACAAACCACATCATGTGATAACTGTTGTCTCAGGTTGCACTAGATGCAGTATCAAATCAAATGTCCTAGGAAACCTCTCTCAAATTTGTAAGTTCTTCAAAGGCTCCTATCATCACAGAATATCGAAAGTCAATAATCTTTGTCAATTAATCAAACATCAATCAGCCTATCAAATCTAATTAGCTTTGGTGAGACTTTGATCAAATCTTGTGAGCAACTATCATTGAACCTCGCCTGTCATGAGGTCAATCATCAAACTATCATTGAACCTCACCTATCATGAGGTCAATCATAAAACTATCATTGAACCTCAACTATCATGAGGTCAATCATCACATTGTCATTCAATCTCGCCTATCATGAGGTTAATCAATCATTTTATCATTGCACCTCACCTATCATGAGGTCAATTATCATCAATCAATTATTGCATCTCACATATCATGAGATCAATAAACATCTAACCTATCAGAATCATCAATCAACATCAAATCAAAGGCTGACGTGATCGAAAATCAACAAAATCAAGGAGTTAATTGAAAAATTCTATCATTTTGATTTGGATGTGCCAAAAAAAAATTTGAATGCACTAAAATAGGCGGTCATTGTGCTAAATCAGCATATGCGCCATTTCAAGACCTTTATGCGCTATTTCAGGTGACCAATGCGTTGAATTAGTCGATGCACCATTTCAAGGGGTCAATGCGCTAATCTAGGTGGTCAACGAACCGAATCAGTCTATGTGCTAATCTAGCCTACTAAAGCGCTAAATTATCTATCCAATGTGCTAAAATTGTCTATGCGTTATTTAGGCCTATCAATGCACTAACACAGTTGACCTATGTGCTATTTCTATGCATGCACTACTATAGAATTTCAATGCACTACATCAAAAGTTCAATGTGCTATAAAATTCAAAAACCTAATTCAAATGACATAAACATGCGAAAAATCAAAAAGCACAAATTACGAGGAAGTTTCTAGGGTACATACCGGAGGTCCGTACGCAACTAGGCGGTTGTGTCATCTCACGCGCTCAAAATGGTGAGTGTGGTATGGAATAACCATTTTGCTCCAAATGATGAGTTTGCTCTCACTCTCAAATTTTAAAAACTCAAATGCACAAATGAATTTGAAAATCAACTTTTTGACCTTTTATGGGTTAATTAAGAGGGATTTTTATGGGATTTATTTATTTTTTATTTCAAAAGGGATTAATTCATTATATCATCACAAGGGAATTTTCCACATTTTTTGTCAGGAGATAAATCGTTTCATCATCAAATTATCATCAAATCATCAAAAAATCATAAAAATTTGAAAAATTCCGAAAAAATCAAAAAATCAAAAAATTCATCAATTTATCTCCCAAGGGGCATATATCCATCATCACATGAAAATCAACGTCTGGGGCATATCAAAAAAAATTCATTAGTACTAGCAGCAGCAACAAAATTTTCTTTGAAGCAACGCGTAAACACATCACTTCAAAGAGGGGCAAAATGTATACACCTAAAAATGGTCTAGATAATCTAATTAATTAAATACAATTTATTTGATTAATTGACTCCTTTAATTCATCTACTTATGAATAAATAGAAATATTTATTTGTATAGTTCACATTGAATTCTTCTATCTTTATCATTTTCTTTCATCTTAATTAAATAAACAAGTTCACATACTTTGTTTTATTTAAATACCATATTTCTTCCATGTTTATTTAATAAACAAATTTCTATAGTTTTTTTATTAAATAAAATATCCTCTTTTGCTACTTTGAATAAATCCAAATATTCAATTAAAGCATATTTCTATAGCTATTTCCTCTTTTCACTCATCATATCCACCAACAAAATTAGATATTTTATATCTGATTAATTCAACTTGACCTTCACGAACAAATTTGAGACAAATTATAGGAAAACTTCTTCTTCCTTTGATTATTCCTATCCTTTGGCTGAATGTTTTTGTGGGGAGGAACAATCTCCATAATCTTCTCAAGATTCTTCATCTTTCACCATTGATTCTTTCAAATCAAATCCAGACCTTTGCTTGGCTGCCACATCACAAATATGCTATCTGGAATCTATAAATACAACTTCTTTCCACAGGAAAAGGATCCCAACTTTGTGCAATCTTACTCTGCAGAAATAGCATTAGAGCAATTAAGCATTTGAGCATTGAGCAAATAGGAAATAGTAATTAACAATCATATAGCAATCATAATCATGGCTTTTCATTTAGCTGCTTCTTAGTTTATGGTAGTTTGTTTTATCATTTTCATGTCATTTTCAACTACAATATCATCACCATATCATTTAGCAATCATTACATAGGATTAGATCCTACATTTTACAATGTCTCATTCTCTAGATTGTCATTTTAACAGTCATAGTGATTTAATAAATCTTTGGAGATAGAGAGTAATAGGATGCTTTTAAGTGATTTCCTACTTTTAAAATTAGATTCATTGTTGTTTAAATCTCTCGATATAATGTCTTATTAGGTGTGTTTTTTATTCCTTTACGTGTATTTTACTCACACAAAATCATCTTCTCAAAAAGAATTAGATTGATTTGCTTTCTATAGTTTCTAAGTCACCACCTTCTTCTTCTTTAAAATAGTTTAATAAGGGAAAATGTCATGCTAGTTTGGTTTCTACATCAAGAAATAAAGGAAATGCTCTTTGTTCTTTTTCAAGTCCAGGATCAAGGAGATGACTTCTAGATTCGAGAGCATCTCATCATATGGTATCTTTGTAGTCTATATTATCTTCTTTCGATCCTTGTAATATGTCTCCTATTTTGATGGAAAACTATACATACATGGATGTACTTGGGAAGGGGTCAATTTGTTTTAGGGAAAAAACTTTCTAGGATATTTTGTGTGTTCCTCATTTTATGAACAATCTTCTTTCCTTATATCATATTACACATGGTGGAGATGGGAGGACTATGGAATTCACTCTTGATTTATTCATCATTCAAGACTTGGAGAGTAGAGAGATTATTGCTACTAGGATGGTTGATCATTCATCTCAGTTGTATACCATTACAAATTTTTCTCATGATGGTGGCATTGTTCCTTCAGCTATTGATCACACTTCTAGTGTGAACCATGATTCAGAGGAGACATTTGGCTTCTTGAACTTGGGTTTTCTCACATGTGATCCCATTCTCAAGCCTTGCATTTCATCTCCTCCATATTTTGTTGCATTTGATGATGCTCATATTGGCACAATTTTGACCTCTTATGATTCAATGTAGTAGGATCCACATCATCTTCTAGCTACATTTACTTGGGATACATTCTTGAATAACATTGGTGGGTTATTTCTTGAGTCTCAAATTTCAGATTTGGGAGACACTATTGATTGCATACATCTTATCTTTGATGGAAATGATTCTTCTTTAATTATTGCTAGGTAATTCTTTGACCCTCTTGTTCATTCTCTACATGATCACTCTTTGTAGCTTGATATGAGTGTAGTTACTTTTGGACAACATTTGGAGGAGGCTTCTCTAGAGGAGACATCTTTGTCTTTAGAGTGTGTTCTACATATGTCTCTAGGAGGTTTTGGATTGAAATCTTCATATATATGGCCTATAATACCTATTTGTAGTTTGTCAGCTTTTACCATCAACATGGAGACACTTAGCATCGTTCAAAGACATCACATATCATTCTTCTTCCCTCATGTTCCTTTTTTATAATGGAGAGACATCTTGCATATCATCTTGGTTTCGTTTCTTCCTAAGGAGAGGAATGTTGTTTGATGAGATTGGATCATCTTAAACATTCAATTTTGAGCTTCTACCATTGCAAGAGACTTGCCATTAAGGGGTGCTACATGGTCTCTCTTCTTCTCTCTTATGGGGGGGTCATTTTCCTCAGATAGCTTTGTTTCCTTCATGTATCATTGAGAGTATTTTGTATTTCATCTCTCTTTTGGGGGAATTTTTTCCAATTGGGTTTTCTCCTTTTCTTCATTTGTGAGAGATTGCATTGCATATGTACATAGGTACCTAACATGGCCTCATATTTGGGACCCATATTTATGTCATTTACATAATAATTGACTCCCTAAACTTTATACTTAAGGTGGGGTGTTGGTGTAAATAAGTATTTTACTTATCTAGGTCCTATTTACATTGTTGAGTCCACTTAGGTCCTAGGAGGGTATATTTCTAGTTAGCATTAATTAGGGGGAATCTTTCTTCACCAAAATAAATAAATTTTGATATATACACAACAATTCATGCTTGACGACATACATAGGTATGTCCAAATTATAATTACCCTGAATTCAAAATATAATTAAAAAATGTAACCAAAAATTATGAAAAAATATCCATGCACTAGATATTTGATGTTACAAATCTATATTTTAGAAATTATAACTGAACCATAGATTTTTGGGTAGGATTTATAGGCTACTCTTGCACTCTTAGGATGTTTCACCTAAAAGGACAGAGATAAACCCCACTCAAAAGTATAAGTGGTTCACTCAAATTAAGATATATATGATGTAATTAAATCTAAATGCAACTAGATGATGAAATTGGTTGATTAAAGAACACAAACCTAAGCAATATGGAATGTTTGAAATCATAGTGATGTTTGCAAAAAGCTCAAAATGATGAATGAGAATGCAAATTAAACTGAGCAAAAAGCCAAATCTTAGAATGTGTGCACCTGAGAAGCTGAAGAGGACTAGAAAGCAATTTGGAAATTTGAAAATTTTGATTTGGAGTTGACTAGGACTCATTCACCACCCTAGGCCAATCAGTCCCAGGTCAGGGTTTTTTTACACAAAAGTTGTTTTCTGCTAACTGGGTGTTTGGATCTACATCTAACTCAAAATGGCACCTCAAGAGGAACTCGTTCACCATACATGGTGAATCAGTCCACTTTCAAATTTCTGTGATTTCAAATCTTTGTTCTACACCTTGACACCTGTATAACACTTTTTGATGGAAACCCAAATCGAGACCTCAGAAAATTCCTGCAAAACAACTTAAAATTATTTGTCTAATGGGGGGTTTTCCTTGGTCAAACCCCAAGTTGAGTAATTAAATCTTGAATGGAGAAAAATCTACAGAAAACCCTAGCCTTAGATGTGTTAAAGACTAGGAAATTATGAAGTATGACAAAAACCCTATTCTATTGTACAAGAATAAGAAATGAAAATATGATTTGATTTATGCAAGATCTCAACCCTAGAAATCTCACAACACATCAATAATGGAGATAAAAATACATGCAAATGGAATATAAATGAAATGCAAACTTTAATATGAAGATAGAGAAGAAATGGAAGATGGAATCACTTTGAAAACAAGTCTTTAGGTGTGATTTGATGGCTAGTTGCATCTCCTCAACCTATATTTTTCCATGATTCACCATAGGCATCCATCATCAACCCTTTGCAATGTTGAATCTTGATCAAAAATTGAGCTTCAAGACTTGCAAAAACCCTAGTTTGTTGCCCTAAAACTTTAAATTTACTAATGAAACTTATTGTAGAAGACTTGACTATAGAATTTTATTTTGTAAAAAGATAAAAAGATATGTAAAATGACTTAAAATGAGTATTTATAAGCAAAAAAACCTAAGTTTCCCGTTATTTAGACCTAAGAGGTTGACATTCACCGAAAAATTAAGTTGAATTAATTAAATTCCTACTCAAAATTGAAATTTCCCTCAAAAGGGACTCATTTGCCACCCTTGGCGAATGGGTCCCACCAGAGAGGACGCATTCACCCAAGGTGGAAAATGGGTCCCACTAGTGGTTTTTGAAGGTGGTTTTTCGAGATATGGATGAATTGAATGCTTTTTGTTAGGATATAAGTGATTTCTCAGGTAAAATGGGCCTCTAGATCAAGAATAATGGGTCTTAGGGGCCTATAAATGTTGTTTTGAAGGATAAATGATGCAAGGGGACTCAAAAGTGGGTGTAATTAGGTGTGAAATTGTCTCTTTTCTCAAGAGGGTCCAATTTTCTATGGCACATTTATCCCACTTTAGCGCCCATATGACTTTATGTGCATATGTAAGCTAAATGACTCTAAACAGTGCACTTTATTACATAAAAAGGATACTCATTCAAAAGATGGGAGAACGAAGCCCCCAGTGTAGTTCTCTGTAAAACCACAGCATTAGGAACTGCATCCTGCAACACACATTCGTTAATTGTCCAAAAATCCTTTTATCTCACTCCTAGGAATCCAATTTTAGGATAAATGTATGCCCCCCTTGATTTTGCTTGATTTATGTAGGAGGAATCAAGGTAGCAATCTAGCCACGTCAAATAAGGAACATCATATCGTAGGGAATTTCCAAGTACCATACCATGTAATGATATACAATTGATGATGTTGAGTGTGGAATCATGATTCCAACACATCAAACGGCATCGAAAACAGATTTCCCTAGCTCTCGTTATGTTGTTTTGAAGAGATGTTATATGAACTCATAAGATAAAATGACCCTAAGTTAACGCATAAGAGTAAAAATGATGAAAATAGGTTAAAAGAAGTAAAAGAGAGTAATTTTTCACTTACTATTGCATTTTACCTTCTTGTAGCTTGATAGTGACGAGTGAGAAGAGAAGATGCCGAGTAGATGGGATTACGCACCTTTGCGACTGGATGAGCTTCATGAGCAGGTAGCACACGACGAGCTATATTATGAGGTGAGTCAATTCTACAACTTTCGTCTTGTGATTTGGTAATAATTTAATGGTTTTTAATGCATGGATAGGTTAATTTAGGGTCTTGGAAAAAAAATTCAAAAAGTGTCCCCTTTTTTCGCAGTGTCCCATTTGTTCGCAAAGTGTCCCTTTTGTTCGCAAAGTGTCCCATTTGTTCGCAAAGTGTCCCTTTTGTTCACAAAGTGTCCCATTTCTTTGCGAAGTTTCCTAAAAGGGTTCTAAAGTTCCTAGGGCCATTAGAAAAGCACACTAGATTTACTTTAGCACACTTGCATGATGAAATATATAAAAATTGAAGATATTAGATAGATTTTAAGAGCATTTTGTGATGATTTGGATAGGTCTCCGCCCGGTCGTGACAATGGCTAGGGGGAAGACAACTTAATTTTATGATATATCGCACTCCAGCGCTATCAATAGTGGAGATAGAGCATTTACAGACAGTAGGCATCTATTGGGAATATCTTATGCCACCGATGAGATATCATGACGCCATGCTTATGGCCCTGTGCGAGCGTTGGGACGCCGATACGTGTATGTTTCATCTTCCTACCGGGGAGATGACTATCACTCTCAAGGATGTACACCTCATTCTCTGAGTTCCTATTCGGGGAGAGTAGGTATATTTTTGGGGGGATCAGTCATTCTATGAGAAGAAGGTGGATATGCAATATTGCTTGGGTGGACCTGTTCACAATGAGCGTGAGAGAGCATGGATCGAGCTTCCCATGCTTCTATATTCGAGAGCTCTTATTGTTCTAGATGGATTATGATGCATACAGTGGCACTTGTTCTAATCCTGATGGACGAGCAACACACTTAGATGGAGGATTGGTACATTTGATTCGAGGGATGTATGAGCACAGGACAGTCTATGCATGGGGCCGCGGCATCCTAGCACACTTATATTATGATCTTGGTAGATTTTTGTTTCGAGAGATTGACAATATGGTGCACTACACGCTTCTACAGGTGTGGTGCCTCGAGCATATTACATGCACCAGGCCTGTCAGGTTTCCTTTTGCTATAGTTGTAGGATATCCATGAGCATTCGGCTATCCTCTACAATGCTTTTGGTAGTATAGAGATTTACATTTTTGGAGGGTGATATTTGACCAATTGGAGGAGGATGAGATCTTATGGAGACCTTATCTACTCACTCTACAGTGGCCAGATCCCACAGGATAGTTGAGGAGGATGCAAATGGATAGGTTTCTAGTTGGGAGGCATGAAAATGTTGTACAACCTTTCTATTATGGGTGAGTCATGCGACAGCTTGGGAAGGTGCAGACACCACCGAGGGTGTGCCCCTTCATTAGGCAATAAGTGTGGAGTGCCTGGAGTCCAGGTGATATTGTTCGGCTTACTATAAATCATGTTCATGAGAGTGATTCTGATGATTTTGATCACAACCGACCACCAACATCCAACACTAATGATGTTAGTAGCACAGATGAGCACGAGGAGTGGTAGTCAGTGACATGACCAGCTCTTGTGTTTCCCATGGATGTCCCTCTAGGTGATGTAGGACCAACACCAGATGAGGGTGATGAGCCAGAGGAGAGAGCAGAGGATGTATGATACAGGCGATTAGATATATTTACTGATGTTATTGATGATGAGTATGATTCAGAGGTTGATCTTGACTATGAGGACCAGAATGGAGGAGAGGATGAGGAGGAGGAGGATTATGAGGAGGAGGAGGATTATGAGGAGGATGAGTATTATGAGGAGAAGCCACCCCTGAGTGAGGGAGATGAGGTAGCTACTAGGGATCATTACGAGCATGGAGAGTCCTCACACACTTACAGGACCAAATCACATGTAGTAGGTACGACAGACATTGACACCCAGAGTCAAAGAGAGGCTAGCACATCCTCCATGCCCACCAGAGAGGATGAGGTTGATATTCCTCATACATCTAGAGACATAGGTGATGATATTTTTGGTTTTACGCATGTCCTTGAGTATATATATATCATGGTGATGTTTACTGATTGTGTACCTATTCTATCTTGTAGGAGCAACAAGAGACTGGAAAGAGTTTTATCATCAGGCTTCCACGGAGATAGTTCATGCATCCATCTATGAGGAGGAAATGGATCCTAACTACATGCCCCCATCGATCATGGAGGAGGAGCCCGAGTCGCTCAGACCTTTTGCGAGGTTATGGGTAGCATACGAGAGTGTGATGAGATGACTCCATCGAGTTGGGAGTGCAAGACAGTCATCGCGGACCTCAGTAGAGGTTGAGAGACTGCATGTAGAGCAAGCACAAGTATGAGCAGAGAGAGATTAGATGGCAGAGGAGCATCTTGTGGCTGTTGGTAGAGTACAGGGTCTGGAGTATGCACTTAGAGTCAGAAACTCATGGTCACGATCACACACAGTTGTCTCACGGCATCTAGGGACTAGAGCTCGAGCGCCAGAGCCCAAGGGGTCTAGCTCTCATAGACCTTGGTGATTTTGTATATGATATTGAGATGTATATAAAACTTTTTGATATATATATATAGACATGTGCATTCAATGTTTTTATGATTTGTCTCTTTGTGTTTGAATTCTAAATGCAATGTGATTAGTTAAATGACTTTATGGTAAAAGTATAATTTAATTAATGTCTTCATGATTTAACAGAACTAATGTGATCTAATGTAAAATAGATTTCAATTTTACTATAGATACAACATTTGTTGATTAGAGAATATGTTAAATTAAATACACCAATAACTCATATAAGGATCTAACGTAACATAACACAAGGGGGAATAATATGAATCCTAAAGTAATTATGAACTTAAATAATTACCTTAGTGCTCAAGACAAACACAAGATTAGTTCTCAAGAACAAAGCATTGTGAAAGTTAATTAGAATAACATCAAATAACTTAAAACAACACTGCTTTAATAATCATACTATTCAAAGAGGTTAGAGGTAATACTGATGCAAATGTATAGCATTAATAGGTTCCTCAAGGGGTGATGTGTCAAGCTACATTAAGATATAAGCACCAGACCCATAACTGGTATCAACTATGTAAGGGCCTAACCAATTAAGGCTGATTTTATCTTTTTCTTCATTGTCAACATTGGTATTGCGTTGATTCTCAATAAGAACAAAATCACCCTTACGAAACATTCTAGGGATGACATATGTGTTGTTTTTTTCATTGTAATTGTTTGATGTGACCTTGGAGATGCTCAAGAGCGTTAATGCGCATTTCATCAAGCATCTCAAGTTGGTGCAATTGTTGGTCTTTATAAGCAGCATCATCAATAAGTTCTTGGAGAGCAATTCAAAATGTAGGAATTTATGACTCCAAGGGCATGATTGCATTAGTACCATAAACGAGGTTATAGGGTGTGGTCCCTGTGGATGATCTAACACTTGTTCAATAAGTCCACATCACATAATGTAATTGCATATTCTAATCTTTATGATGTTTGATAATAGTTTCCTTGAGGATTTGTTCCAGAATCTTATTAGTGTTTTCAGCTTGTCCATTAGATTGTGGATAATACGATGTGGAAAATCGATGTTGAATGTTAAATGTTTCAAGAAATTTCTTGACTTCATTATTCTTAAATGAAGTTCCATTGTTTGAAACAATTGTGGAAGGAAGCCCAAAGCGAGCAATTATGTGTTCCAAGATGAAACAACAAATTACTTTAGCATTTTTAGAACGAAGAGGAATAGCTTCCACCCATTTCGTGAAATAGTTTGTTGCAGTTATGATAAACGTATGTCTAGTAGAAGAGGGAGGTGAAATTTTTCCAATAAGATCTAATCCCCATACTGAAAACGGCCAAATGGGAACTTGGGCACAAAACTCAGAATCAGGAGCATGGATCAATTGCTATGTTCTTGACATTTGCAACATCGTTTAATGTAAGTGAAGCAATCCTTCTCCATATGTCTCCAACAATAACCCATATGGATAAGTTTTTGCACTAACGATCGTCCTCCAAAATGACCTCCACAGGCACCAGCATGAGCTTGTTCAAGTGTTATAGGGATTTCATAATCCTTAAGACACCATAGTAAGAGACCATTGAAAGATCGTCTATACAATGCATTGGCAAGGATCACGTATTTAGATGCTAGTTTATGTAAATGCTTTCGAGTGTTTGTTGTTGTAGGTTCGAGAACAGTACCATCTTTTAAATAATTGTAT
The DNA here is from genome assembly GCA_007258455.2 of Sequoia sempervirens. NCBI lineage: Eukaryota > Viridiplantae > Streptophyta > Pinopsida > Cupressales > Cupressaceae > Sequoia > Sequoia sempervirens. The sequence continues at coordinate 24,379 of VDFB02255813.1, forward strand.
ATTGTATTATACCATTCGCACGAGCCATCTTGAGTTATTGTTAAGATGTATTTTAATTGAGTATCAATCGTAGGTTTCATGATGGGATGAATAACAAAGGTGAAGTCTATTGAAGGACCGTATGGGGATATAAGAGAGGTCACACTCACCATTGCATCTACTTGTTGATTGTCTTTTCGTGGGATGTTATCAATGGTGAATGATTCAAACTTCTCTAACAGTTTCATTGTAAGATCCTTGTATTTTGATAACTTGTCAGGTTTAGTTTGATATGTCCCATTGATTTGTTTGATAACCAATTGTGAATCACCAAAAATCTTTATATGTTTAGCATCCATTGTTAAAGCAACTCGCAAACCCACGATTAGTGCTTCATACTCAGTTGTGTTATTTGTGCATAGGAAATTTAACCAATAAGACAAGGGAATAGGTTGTCCGTCGGGTGGAATCAATACCACTCCAACACCAAAGCTTGTTCTACACTTAAATCCATTGAAATACAATTCCCATGTTTTAATATCAGTGGTCAAGACACTATCATCAGGAAAGGAGTCATGATTAGGTAGAGCAAGAGGGGAAGGAGCATCAGCTAAGTGATCAGTTAAGGTTTGTCCTTTGATTTCTTTTTGTGAAACAAAATTAAGGTCAAACTCGGTTAACAACATCACCCACTTAGCTAAGCATCCAAAAAGGTCGGTTTTATTAAAAAGATGTTTAAGAGGATCAAATTTTGTCATGACTTTTATTTCAACATTTAGTAAATAATGTCACAATTTACTAGTAGAGAATATAAGAGCTAAGAATTTTTTTTCAATTGGTGAATATTGAGTTTCAAAATCAATTAAAGTTTGAATTATGTAATAAATAGGATGTTCTTTGCCATTATCGTCTTGTTGAGCCAACAACGTTGCAAGAGCATGGGTTGATGTGGCTATGTACAAGATAAACGGTTTGTTTGGAAAGGTAGGTTGTAAAATAGGTGGAGTTGACAAGTATTCCTTTAAACTCTCAAAATCCTATTTACAATCTACATCCCAATCAAAAGGTACACCCTTTTTAAGAATATGTGTGAAAGGTAAGGTGCTATCAACTAAAGATGCAACGAAGCGACAGATATCTTGAATTCGGCCTTGTAACGTTCGCAATTGAGAAATGTTCCTAGGAGGTGGCATGTTAATAATTGCATCAATTTTCTTTGTGTCCACCTCAATGCCTATGTGAGATATGACAAACCCCAAAATTTTACCACTATCTACGCCAAAGACACACTTTTTTGGATTTAATCGCATATTATATTTACGTATTTGTTCGAAGATTTTCCAAAGAATATTTACATTGTCTTGTCATGTTAAGGATTTAGCTAGGATATCGTCAACATAATCTTCCAAAATTTTATGGATGTAATCGTGAAAGATCAATGCCATTTCTCGTTGATAAGTTGCACCGGCATTCTTTAGACCGAAGGGCATCACAACCCAACAAAACATTCCCCAAACAATGGTAAAGGCAATCTTGTATTGATCTTGAGGATTAATAAGGATTTGATTATAACCAGAGAATCCATCCATGAATGACAACAAATCATGTCCAGTAGTTGAATCCATGATCATTTCAATATTAGGAAGCGGGAAGTCATCTTTTAAAGAAGCTTTATTCAAGTCACGAAAATCCGTACATATCCTAATATGATTATTGGGTTTAGCAACTGCAAAAATGTTTGAGATCCAAGGAGAATAATCAATAGGTCAAATGAAGCCTACATCAAGGAGTTTTTCAAGCTCTACTTTAACATGCAAGGCTATGTTAGGGTGCATTTTTCTTATCTTTTGGCGAACAGGTTTAGCATTTTCAGCAAGAACGATGTTGTGGGCCACAATTTTTGGGTCAATTCCTAGCATATCAAAATATTTCCAAGCAAAAATTTCAAGAAAATCATGAAGCAAAGTGGTAGTGTCTTCTTTTTCTTCATCGTCGAGGCACTTCCCAATCTTAATAACTTTGTCTTTATCGTTAATGTTCATTGGCACATCAACTGTATCTCCTAAAGGGAGTGCATTAGATTTAGGAACCTCAGACTCATGAGACTCTTCAATGATATCGCTATCATTTTTCTTGGTAATGATTGTAGCACAGGTAGCCTGTTTCATGGAAGGAGCAAAGGATGTGTTATCATAAACTCCTAACCATCAGTCTTTCCATAAACTCCTAATAAGTTCATAGCCTTTTCCATAAATTCTTTCCATTTCTGTCAGAGTAGGCAAGGATTGATAATCTATCTCATCAAAAAAATTTGTGTATGTTGCATTTTCTTCCAAAGTAGAAGAGATAGATGTTTGAGAAGATTGTTTAGAATTTTGAGTGGACATAATGATTGGTTCTTGTTTTTCATCTTTCTTTTATGTGATTATGTATTCACCCATAAATGAAGGTGTGAATTCTAAGGATCCCCAATCATCACCAAATAATTTAGATGTCGATTCCTCAATGTTGTGTTCAATTTCAAGAGGATCTATGTTGGATGTTGGAATTAATGTTTTTAGAGGACTGGTAGCTCCTTTTTCAAGGTGCAAGCAATTTTCATGCTCGGGGTCTATTTCAACTTGATAAATGTGATTTTTATAGACATATTTCATGATACGATGAACAGTCGAAGTTACTGCATTCATCTCATGAATCCATGGTCTACCTAAAAGAAGATTATACGAAAGATCATAAGGCATGACATGAATAGGAGTTTGCAAAGTAGCCACCCCAACTGTAATAGGTAAAGTGATTATACCGAGCGGTTACATTGTTGTATTGTCAAATCCTTGAATGGATATGGAATCAGGTATTATTTGTGACTTATCAATGCACAATCTATCAAGGAGATTCACACTACACACATTAAGGGATGAACCATTATCAATGAGGGTTCTTTTGATACCTATGTGAATGAATTGAGCAATTATCATAAAGGCTTTGTTTTGTTTTCGCAACTCTAAAGGAGGGAGCTCATGTTAATGGAAGGTAATATCTAGATTAACTTAGTTCATTCCATGGATTAGAGCTACCACATCATTCAGAGTAGTACCACGAGGAACTGCAATTTGTTGTAAGGTTGTTTGAAGAATAGTGTGGTAATTTGGTGAGTTCTAAAGTAAATCCCAAAGGGAAATCTTTGCAGGAGTATTCTTTAATTGTTCAACTAGATCATACTCCTTTGTGTGTGGGAGAAAACGAGGAGCACTAGGTGGATTGGGTAAAGGTAAAGAGGGTGGGGCAGGTTGCGGCGGTTGCTGATTGTTTCGAGTATTATATGTATGAGCAATAGTAGCATTACTTGATTGTTGCAACACATTGGTTTTAGGTGGGTAAAGAGTGTATTCAAGTTTATTGGAAGGATGAAGTTTATGCAAGGGTGGGTAAAGGATGACTTGAGGCTGAATCACATTAACATCCTTAGTTTTAGATTTCTCACAACAAACCTTAGTGGATGATTTGAGTGAGATGAAGTCCTGAAGGGACTCATCTAACAAATCCAAGTCATTGCAACTAAAATGTTTGAGGGGTAAGTGATTGTCAATTGGTTTAAGTTGTTCAACATCAAAGGAGTTAATGTTCATTATTTTGGGCTGGTCACAACAAACCTTAGTGGATGAATTAGGCAAGTTGAAGTCCTGAAGAGCTTCATCTAACAAGTCAAATTCATCACAACCAAAAGGTTTGATGGATAATTTATCATTAATTGGTTTAGGTTTCTCATTGCAAGCGTTAGAGGATGAGGTGAGTGAGAGGAAGTATTGAAGAACTTCATATAACTTATCTACATCATCACTACTAAGAGGCTTGGATGAGATGGTGTTTCAAATTTAAATCATTTGTTTGAAAAAAAAAATTGATGTTTCTATTTTTGTGCTTTTATGTATTGATGAATCTGATCTAAAAGAACTAGGAACGAATACTGAAAAAGAAATTTGTAAAAATCTAAGACTATCCATAAATGCCATGAAAGAAAATGATATTTATGCTAATGAAACAAAAGATAATTGAACTATGACAGAAAAGAAACTACAAGAAACAAAAATGTACAAAGCAATAAACTAAATTCTAGAAATTCTTATTCAAAAATTACAATGGGACTGATTCGCCCAAGGTGGCGAATGAGTCCCAAGGGAGGTATTGTTTTAGGATTTTTCTGATTTTTTTGAATTTTCTGAGTGTTTTCAGGTCCATACAATGCAGATAAAGACTGATAATGAATTTTTTTGAAATGAAGTAAAGAAATAAGATGCAATGATGAACTCTAAATGATACTTTCACTAATGCAACTTTAAAAAGTCTGAGGATGCAAAAACAATGCAAAAGACAATGCAAATAAGTCCTAGGATGCAAATGCAAATGCAAATCAAAATGATATGATGTTTAATATGCAAGTTCACCAAAATGAACCGTTGATTTTTGGGTAGGATTTATAGGCTACTCTTGCACTCTTAAGATGTTTCACCTAAAAGGAGAGAGATAAACCCCACTCAAAAATCTAAGTGGTTCACTCAAATTAAGATATATATTATGTAATTAAGGCTAAATGAGATGATCTAAATGCAACTAGATGATGAAATTGATTGATTAAAGTATGCAAACCTAAGCAATATGGAATGTTTGAAAACACAGTGATGCTTGCAAAAAGTTTAAAATGATGAATGAAAATACAAATTAAACTGAACAGAAAGCTAAATCTCATAATGTGTGCACCTGAGAAGTTGAAGAGGACTAGAAAGCAATCTTGAAATCTAACAAATTTGATTTTGAGCTGACTAGGACTCATTCACCACCCTGGGCGAATCAGTCCCAGGTCAGGGTTTTTTTGCACATAAGTTATTTTCTGCTAACTAGGTGTTTGGATCTACATCTAACTCAAAATGGCACCTTAAGAGGGACTCATTCGCCATGCATGGTGAATCAGTCCACTTTCAAATTTCTATGATTTTAAATCTATGTTTTGCACCTTGACACTTGTACAACACTTTTTGACAGAAACCTGAATTGAGACCTAGGAAAATTCCTGCAAAAGAGCTTAAAATTGTTTGTCTAATGGGGGTTTTTCCTTGGCCAAACCCTATGCATAAAACCCTAGCCTTAGATGTGTTAAAGATTAGGAAAGTCTGAAGTATGACAAAAACCCTATTCTATTGTGTAAGAATTAGAAATGCAAATATGATTTGAGTTATGCAAGATCTTAACCCTAGAAATCTCACAACACATCAAGAATGGAGATAAAAAAACATGCAAATGGAATATAAATGAAATGCAAACCTTAATCTGAAGATAGAGAAGAAATGGAAGATGGAATCACTTTGAAAATGATTCTTTAGGTGTGATTTGATGGCTAGTTGCATCTCCTCAACCTAGATTTCTCCATGATTCACCATAGGCATCCATCATCAACCCTTTGCAATGTTGAATCTTGATCAAAAAGTGAGCTTCAAGACCTACAAAAACCCTAGTTTGTTGCCCTAAAACTTCAACTTTACTAATGAAACTTGTTGTAGAAGATTTGACTGTAGAATTTTCTTTTGTAAAAAGATAAAAGATATGTAAAGTGACTTAAAATGAGTATTTATAAGCAACAAAACCTAACTTTCCCGTTATTTAGCCCTAAGAGGTCGACATTCATCAAAAAATTAAGTTGAATTAATTAAATTCTCGCTCAAAATTGAAATTTCCCTCGAAAGGGACTCCCACCAGAGAGGACTCATTCACCCAAGGTGGTGAATGGGTCCCACTAGTGGTTTTTGAAGGTGGTTTTTCAGGATATGGATGAATTGAATGCTATTTGTCAGGATTTAAGTGATTTCTAAAGTAAAACGGGCCTCTAGATCAAGAATAATGGGTCTTGGGGCCTATAAATGTTGTTTTGAAGGATAAATGATGCAAGGGGACTCAAAAGTGGGTCTAATTAGGCATGAAATTTTCTCTTTTCTCAAGAGGGTCCAATTTTCTACAGCACAATAACTTTAAATCCTTTCTAAAAAAAGTATGTTGGATGACATAAACGTTATTTTTAAAAATGTTGTTTACTATAAAAAAATATTTATTAAAAATTACATACAAAGATTCACAATTTATTTTTAATAAATTAAAAAAATAGATTTAGATTCTAGACATAAATTGCCACAAATCACTAGTTCACATCATCTTCAAATTCTTAACGGTTCAGCTGCTATAGGTCTCAGAAAGTGAATATTTAGTTAAAAATGTTGATATCAATGTCCATCTTGATCAAAAAGTGGAACTCATTATTGTGGGATTGCTCCTTAAAGAATATAATTCCTTCTCAAGAAAATTTTATTTACTAAAAGTTTAGCTTGGTAAATCTCACCTAGTTTCTTTCCCAATAATTTTAAAACAATTTTTCAAAAACACTCTAATTAGACCCTTTTCTTTATGATCCATAACACCATACTAAGCAACCAAAGTAGCATATGTAGGTCTCTAAATTTTATCATTAACAAAATCCCATAGATGTCGATTAAACAACAAGTCTTCCATCTTTAATTTTCACTTCTCAAAGTTATTACCAAAAAAAAACCTTTATTCTCCCTGATGTGCTTGCCATATTTACTTCCTATGATAAAGAAGTTACACAAGCTCCCACTCAATACAAATTAGTTAAAAAAACTCAACAACCCACAACTAGAACCAACACTAATTTTAAGGGGAATATTATGAAAATAATTTAAAATTTGTTCTAACATAAAAGGCTAAAATAATCAAGAAACCATAAGGTAAAAATTTATGTGGGGAAAATCCTTTTGGGAGAAAAAGTCCACACTTCAAAATTTACACAACGTATTGTGAATTTGATAAAGAAATACAACACACTTGAAATGGAAGTCTTCACAAGAGTATGATCTCAACAATCTTCAAGGTGTAATTTTGGCAGTATTCCAATAGCATCTATGTACCTACAAACTCAACATAATAAACTACCATCTTATAGCCTCAATACATAGGAAAATACAATACAAGATACCACAAATGGTATTGTGAACCAAGTGTTGATACCATGGGCCAAAATGAAGTACCAAAAATGTTCATACAAACCCAAAAATAATTCTTAAAGAGGATGCATAAACTTCCACACCTCTCACACATAGAATCTCTTGGAATAGTATATAACTTCCACCTTGTCATAACTCATCTTAAATAATTCATAACAAGATTCTCACATCCAAAATAATATCCCATATTTTTACCCTTTATAGTAATCATCGAATCTATCATAACCTCTGTAAAAACAGTCTTTCCATAATATACCACTAAGAGGGTATATTTTGACAACTAATAAACCAATTTTCAAGACATCGATATGTAGTAAAATTGTCAACTCAAAATCTCATATCTCTTTTTGATGAAGCACAATTATTTAATATTTTTCATTACAAATTATGTCAAATAATTATAAAAAAATATTAAATAATAAATAAATGAACCATAGAACATTTGTAAGTTTGAGACATCTAATTTCTCAACATTAATATGACGCAAAAGATTCTAAATTTGAATCTTAATTTTTTTCAATCAAAACAAACCAGTAGAAATACTTAAACAAAACACAATAAAAATTTTTAAAAAGTAAAAATTAAAAAAACAATTATGAACATATAAAAAAAAAAATTTAAAAATTGATAATAAATTTGCTTCTTAATATATCAAAATGAACAAACCCTTTGATGATTAAAATGAATGTACTGAAACACCAAACATTTACACTTGCAATGAGTGCAAATGTGAATTTAATGATATTCCCTGTGATCAGTTTAATGCATTTATGGTTATGAATAATGTGTATGTTGTTCACAAAGAAAATAAATAAATAAAATTGGATTTGTGAGGCCCAACACCGTCTATAAATTATGTGACATCTTAATACGTTCAATTATGCTAGTTTGGTGAATAAATAGATGAATTTACCCAATCCCATGATTTTCTTATGAACTAGTTTAAATGATTAATGTGATAAATTCTCTTAAGTAAATGAAAATGGGAAAACTATTAAGAATGAATGTGAGCAAATAATATTTAGATTTTTGAACAATTATAATATGAAGAATACACTTAGATCGATATGAGCTAAGGAATTTTGTGTACCTAACATTGGTTTGAATCTCACTAATAAGTTTCATGTTTCTTGAAAAATAATAATAGACAGGAACAAAGCGGGACTTTTGGAAGATCAGTAAGAAGTTTCCAGAAGTATCACTAGCCAAGCACCATCGAGGTAAATCTAAAGGATGACTCTAAAAAATGAGGGGTATACCTAAGGTAGGATAATTTGAGGAAAAATTATATAAATTAGATATCAATTTGCATGATGAATTTTATTAAAGGAGTGTCCATGAGTAAACTTAGTAGTGTAAATAAAGTATTTAACGAAGGTTCGGTTTTCATTATTATTTCATGCATGCTCAAAGTTTCCATCTCTTATAGGGAAATGAAATGAATATATATGTGTATTATGGTTACTAACTATTGAATTTGATCTTATGGATAGTTTGAACAGGTGTTTATTATATTTCTAACCTAACATGTATTTGGGAAAATACATATGAGAGTAATGTCAAGGGATGCAAATATAATTAGGGTTTTGTCTAAGTTGTAATTGAGTGGAGGGTTTTAATGATTGGTGGCTTAGTGTAGGTATTTTTTTTGGATCCTTATTGATTATAGTCATGTGGTTAAGAGTGTAAGATCTATTGGGGTTCCCAAATCCTTAGTTAGGTCTTGAATTTCGAATTGGCCTTTAAAGTTGTCTTCTTAGGGTGTTGTATGGTCAATTGTTTTGATATTAGTGCAAAAATAGACCCCTAAGACCTATACCTATGGGAGGGGGACCTTTTGGACATGTGACATTGTCCTTGGGACATGATTTGACCCTTCAAAAGTTCACTTGAAAGGGTGTGACGAATTTGAGTCCTTGGGAGTTGGGAGAAGTGACTTGTCACTTTCCCACCACACTCCCCAAAGTTCATTAATGAACTTGGAAAGAGCATCAAAGCTCTCACATGTGTGAAGCCACCTTGTAAGGGTTGTTGGGTAGAGTGTCATAGTACATTCCCCATCTCCCCAAAAGTCTCACACATGTGTGAGAACTTGTGGGGATGTGTGTTGAAAGAGCATATGAGAGAGTGACAAGTGTCTCTCTCTCATTCAAGTGAATTCAAGTTGAATGCCTATATACTTGGATGAAAAAGAGGAAAGGGATGTTACCCACTTCTCCTTTTGGAGAACTCTTGTGTTTATGGAGTGGAAAAGAAAAGAAAAGAAAGGATGGTGAGAAGGAAGGAGCTTACATATGATGGAGGTGTTCACAAAGCATTGTTGTAAAGATAAGTCATGTTTTTCTTTCTTTGTTATCAAGTTAGTTTGTTTGAGATATTTTTTTTGAAAAAAAAGAAGAAAGAGTTCAAATTTGTGAATATGTGGATTGAGAGTATGTTGGGTGAAATGGGTAGTATTTTGTTTAGTTTTCATACCAAAATCATTTGGTTGATATCTTCTTGCTCGGGGGAATGGCTAGAGCCCTATGAGGCTTCATGATGCCATTTATGGTAGGGTGGAGAGCAAGCCTTATTTATTTGTTTGTATTATTCATTGTATTTTTAAAAATTGTTTGTAATATTGATAGCTAATATTGTTTTTTAAGTGAAAAACATGGAAAAGAGCAAGCCTTACTCATTTGTGTGTCATTTGTTATATTATTAAACATTGTATTAGTGAAGGATAGTATTTAGTTGAAAAATGGAAGGATGAAAAGAGCAAGTTTGTATTCTTGGGCATGTAAATTATTTGTTTTCTCATTATTATGATAATAATGAAAGTTATTAATTTTTTGTAAAGGGAGACAAAAAGGAAACAAACCTATGGCATGTAATTGAAATAAATATGGTACTTGTTCATCACATAAAAAGATACTCTTGCATTAGACTTTCAAGAAAAATATTGTAATGTGTTCACAAGGGAAAAATGTAATGGATCCATGCAAATAATAATGGAATCTTATAATGATAAGGCAAGTTGCATATGGATTTTAATTTAACTTTGTTTTGTTATAAAAGGAAAACAAAATATATATATATGTTAGGCCAAGATTTGAATAAGAAGAAAGTTGTGCATTGTGAAATGAAAAATGTTATGAGAAGAATAGATGAATATTAGATTTTATTTTTTTTTAAAAAGAAAATAAACAATTAATTATTCCGATTTTAGAATATTTGATAATGTATATGAAAAATGTACATATATGTATAGATAGATGGATAGTAAAGAATAGTTAAAAAAGGAGAGAGATTAAATATATGACTTGTCAAAATGAAAACACTACTTATATATTGTATGTTAAATAAATATACCTCTCCACCATAAAATAAATACAATATGTTAACAAAAAAATATATATATATACATACAAACTTTTATATGCTACAGTTCTTTCTATTATTTAGAGAAAAGAGAGAGGATTAAGAGTAGCCTCTAACAAAAGAATATATAAATAAATAAAATGTTTTGTACCAGTATTAAAAAAAAAGATCAAAAAAAAAAAGTGCTTATGGCAAGGAGGGGAAGTTGGATAGAACTAGCTCCCTCTCACTTTATTAATATAAATACGTTTGGAAATCTGAACAACATAAAATAAAATAACACAACAATCCTCTTATTAATAAAACAAAAGAAATATTTTCCATACTTTTCATTTTTAACAGCACAGAGCATACTGATAGTTGCAGTAAAAACAAATAAATTAAATAGAATAGAGAGTGAGATTACAGATTGGCCATTTTTAAATGCAAATCTCTATTGATCTGTAATTTGCAACCCTTAAAAAAAAAACTGCCCTGTACTCATTGCCTGTATCATGGATTAACCCTTGCTTGTGCCAAAATAAAACGAATATGCAAGAGATTCATAAATAAATTTTTATGCTGAGGAATCAAAACAATATGTTAACCTTTGTAAATTAAAACCGTGATTTTTTTTTTAAAATATGGCTGCAATGAATAAACTCATTTCCTTTTAATCCTGTGTAAAATAAAGCAAATAAAAAAATGAATTCATAAGGAGATCTACATAGAAGATCCATATAATGGCTGTAAGCTCTGTACATGCTCCCTCTCCGGGCTGCTACACGGCCGCTGTGTGCCTCCTCTGTGCCTGAATCTATTTTTGCCATAGCTGCCTCCTTATTCTTCAGGGTCATTTTAGTTGTAGTGTAACGATGTTAGGGTTAAAAAAAAACTACTCTTAGTTATCAATTTTATGACATCTTCTTCACGCATTAGTTTCAAAAAAAAAAATTATACAATGTTGCCAATTAATTAATTAATATGGTAGTAATTGTGTATCCTGACAAAATTAATTATGCAGCCAAATAAATCAATGCTCCTGTCTTTAAAAATTAAAATGACGTGTTAGGTTAGGTGTTACATCGGTTATAAGTGAAATCTCTCTAGGTTGTGTATTTAAAAAAAATAAAATAAAATTTAGTTTGTAGCATAATCACCAAATATTCTAGGGCGAACAGCAATGACTTTATTATTGTCATCAAATAAATAAAATAATGAACAACACGCCCAGTTCCCATTTGGCAGCAAAAAAAAAACGGCATTGAATCCCATTTAATGGATGATTTTAACCAGCTAAGGTAAGTCCTTATTTCTTCATATGTAAATTAGGATTCACGATTACCTTTGAGTACTTTTTACTTAAAGATAAAAGTAAATTAATTTTAGTAAGAATGGGTGATAGTTATATATATATATATATAGAAAATAATAACAAGTAAAAATAAATAAATTAAAAGAATTAAAAAAATAATAAATACATAAATATGGTTACAATATGTTTAATGAGGAATTATTTTATTTAAAACTTTATAATAGTGAAGGGTTACATTTTGAATATAATTATAGTAATCATATTACCCATGTTTATATAGTTGGTACTATTAATAGCTAAATGTCTGGATTCTTATAATAATATTAATAATTTTAAAATTATTCTTAAACAACAATATAATTATGGATAAGGTGAAATTGTAAACTATGGCATTGATTATATTATTGTTATTCACATTTAGTTGCATCTCTAATGATTTGATTTTGGAGCAAATAATGTATTAATAAATGAATAATAACAATATTATTAAGATGAAATATTATTTAAGTAATAATGTTAATATTGGAGTGAATTAGATAGGAACAATATTGTTTCCAATATTGAATAAGAATTGATTTATTTAAATAACAATATTGCTATGTTTAAGAGTTTAAAGTGTCAATTAAATAATGTAAATAATAGCATTGTTTAAAATTGACTAGACAATAATGTTGCCTCTTATAACGATTAAATGTTGGAATTGTCATATCTTCATTGTAAGGTCAAATTGTCACTATTGAGATTTTGATAAATATATTTTTTTTAATTTCTCATTTTTACAAATTAATATTTAAAAAGTTCTTCCTTTTTAAAATGAATCTTAATTATTAAAGGTATGGGAATTTCCCAATCATAGGTGGAGTCCACTAGTAAACTCATGGATAAATTTCTTGGTAAACTTATTGAGCTAATTAGGCAATATATATATATATATATATATATATATAAACAAGGAAATTGGTGAATTAAACTTAATTTTATCAAATTAATTTTGTCAAATAATTTTTGACCTTCATTAAGCCCAAGGGAAGCTAAGGTGTGTTTTGGAACTATAGCAAGTTAACCCTCAATTCTAAACCCTAGTCTTCCCAACCTTAGGAGGGTATAATTAATTAATTGCATAGTTATCTTTGCATTTGAATTAATAAGAGACTTCACCGAGGTGTTCATCTCATACCATGTTTAGTGTATCACTATGAAAACTTAGAGTGTTAATTAGCCTCATTATGGGATAAAAAAAAAAAATAGTCGGTTTTTTTTTCTAGGATAAATTTTTGGGCATGACACTTTTTGTGCACTATATTTACTTGAATCAAAGTTCTCACTGTTATTATCTTCATTCAAGAATCTGTGGCATTGGTTCCTTTTGGAGTGAGTTTACATTTGCAATAGACTTGATTGTAATCTAGTGAGTAGATGCACCCATTAATAAGAATGTATGTAATAATTAAATTTGTTTCTATATGAAATTAATAAATTTATATCATTTTTTTTAAGTAGAGTATTGGTGAAATCAACATATTGAATGTCATTTTCTATTTATTTTTTTGTTTATTTTGATGGAAGTGTGATAGATTTAAATCATAACCTCATCTTTATACATTCTTAGATTTAAATTATGATCTCATCTTTATACATCTTTATTTCACTTGTAACACCCCACCACGCAACCCTAGAGGAAGTTGCAAATAACTACTCAAACGCACTTTTTTTTTTGTTTAAGTACAATTAACATGCAAGTTCACTACCCATTGCCAACAACCTCTAAGGTTACGAAACTGAGATTACTTAAAAACCCAAACAACAAAAAAAACATGAATTGAAACCATTACATTTAATACTTAAGGAATTAAGAACACTTACATTCCATACATGATAAATTACATCAAAGAATAAGAGATACCACATGATTTCAAATAATGATAATTTAACAATAATATTACAACTCTCATTCCCCAAATGAGGTAAATCTAATAAGCATGGTTACAAATTACATCTTCCACCTCGATAACAAATGAGGGGTAATAAATTACAAGATTCAACTGAAATGAATGAAACCTTAAAAGTAATTGGATCCTACGAGCTCCCCAACTGGAAATCTTGTCCACACGAACAAGAAGAAAACCCAACAAAGTAAGGTGCACATTCCACCCAACCAAGTGATACCCAAAGGCTCACCCCCCGTGCTAGGAGATAGTAACATGGATTCCTAGCCAAGACCATCTACCTCTAGACATAGGCTAAAACATAATTGAACTGAATCAAATACAAATACAACATCACTTAACACAATGGTTAAAATGCTTCCAGAGTTAAATAATCAATTGAATCACTGATACAAACATACTACTGACTTAGGAGAAGTGTCATCACAATGTTACATGGGATATCCTGGTAAGTCTTCCTAGGTCCCGACCCCCATCTCGGGATATCCTGGAAACCTCTAACGACTCCCGGCCCCTCATGCAAACTAATGCAGAATCAGTTATCTCTCGTAAAGACAAGATAACGATCTTGCCATTCTAGGCCTTCTCGTCCCATCCCAAGTCTATACAAGCCCTTGCGTCCATGAGCGAGGAAAAATTAATCTTATTAAGTGTTTGATACTACCTATTCCTCTAATTAGTTTATTTACGTTATCACTAGATTAACTAACTTACAATGAGTTTCCCTGGCACCACTTTGTGTGTCAGCCCTCATTGCAAGCCACTCCTCTAAGACAACACGTGGAATAACTCCACAACCCAAAGGTACACAAGTGCAACCTAAGGATATTAAATCCCTATCCACGACATAAAGTCAACACATCTCGTTCATGATGAACAGGTATCTAACTGGATACATTAAGACGCACTACCCGAGGCAATCCAACGGTTGACTAACATATTATGACAACCCACACAATTAAATGAAAACCCCATCTGGAAGACTTAACATAAACAAATAATTTCATTTGCCCAACATCAAGAATGAGAGAGATAACATAACGAAAAGACAATTTGACAATTTAATAACCTATTTTAGGATTTCCTAAATCCAAGCAAGGCAATAACATATTGCATGTAATCAATTAAAATAATTAACATTATTAGAAATAAGAAGCTTAAACTAACTGTTTTATTTTAACTTCCTGATTACAATTAATGTTTAAAATCAATTTTCTAATAACATCATTCTCTTATAAAATTAATATTTGCATCAATAATAAAATAACCTTAAAAAAACTATATTTAAATATAAATTAGACATATATAATTATATATTTAATATTTATATATAATTATATATATTTATATATTAGCTATACATATATATTATTTATTTTTTTATTTTTTTGGAAAAAAATAAACTATTTAAATTCTCAGCCATAAATATTTTCCAAAATTTAATTAAAACCAAATGTTTAAAATATATAATATATATATTATATATATAATATACAAATATTATATATAATATACAAATATTATATATAATATATATATTATATACATTAGATAAATATTAATAAAAACATAATATATAAATATATATATAATATTAATAAAAAAATAATAATAAAGTCAAAACATGAAATAGGGTACGGATTGTTGGGGCGCGCGTCGAGCTTAGAGAGTCGGTTGTGTTAACCACAATCAAACCCATAGTTGTGGGTGCGGTTGTGTTAACCATAGCCGAACCCACCACTATGGGTGGTGGTTGTGTTTAACACAATCGTCTCACCCATTGTGGGCAGCCATGTGGGGCACGTTGGGCGCGGCTCCCTCCACAACGCCTCCCATGGGGGCGCGGTGGGGGTGAGCCCCCAGCAACCCCCAAAAATTTAGGGTTAAAAATTTTTTGTTATAAAAATTTCCAGAACACAAAAAAAACGCTGCGGATTTTTAAAATCTGTTTTTTTTTTCCATTTTAAAACAGGGTTTTATTTCCCATAAAAAAAATCACAAATACATATTATGTATAAATATATATATGTATGTATATATATATGAATTTTTAAAATAGATAGATATATATATATATATTCAAATTTAACAAAATAACAGTTTAGTTGAGCAAATAAATTCTAAAAAAGAGTTATTTACAACCATAATGCAAATTTTTTTGAAGAAATTTATTTCTAAACTGAAGTTTCAAAATTTTGAAACAAGATTTGAACATGGGTTTTCTTGCAAATCAAACAGAGTTTAAATATTTACAACAACATAATAAAAATTGTGAAACCCTTTCAAAATGAAAACTAAATTAATAGAAAGAAAACCTGGTTTTCCAAAAGCTTGAAAGGTTGTCAATGGTGCTCTGAATTCTTCTTCTGATTCCAGCTCCTCCAAGAAATCCAACTTGCTTCTCCAAATCCAAAACCAAACTAGAAATTCCTTTCCTCCCTTATTTTTCAATTTTTCATTCTCTCCCCAAAAACTCCAACCAAAAATCCCAATAATAGAAAAAAAAATGAAATATCTATCCAACCACCCTCATAAATTTTCAAAAAACAGAATAGGAAATATCTTAAATTTCTTTTACATTCTATTTTTTTTTTTAAATGCAAATTTAAACATATTTTCATTTTTTTCAAATTCAATCAAAATATCTATTAATTCCAAAATGAATAACTTAATTCAATTCAACACAATTAATTTGATTAATCAATAAAATAAATCTAATCCAAGATTAGATTATTTTATTAATTAAATTAAATGAATTAATAAATTAAATAACATTTCTAACATTATAACCAAATAAATTTAATAAACAACTTAAATACATAGAGTCATTTATTTACCTTTTCCAACTTGCAATTAAATAAAATCAACAAGAGATGAACAACATATGTAGAAGCAACTTAACCCGACTAAAACCCGATGACACACTATGACCAGGGTGATGATTTGATACGAAAAACCTAGCTACTATCTCCCAATCAAATATTGTTGGCCAATGGACTCGCTCAAACCTGTGAAACCAGGTGGAGTCAATGTCTTGTACCTGTCAACCTGCGAACAAAGAGTATATCGAGCATGCATATATATAACATAATAAAACACACCGTGAAGAGGAAATCGTGGAATCGCAGGGCGCTCGCAAGCGAGTGGTGCAATCTCGTCCCCTTCACCAATACAGTATTACCAACTAATGAATCTAACATCAATAATATAATCAAAAGCATAAAGCATCATTAATTCAAATATCTGCTAAGCTAATCCAACGCATGCCATAATGATAACATCAGAATAAAATACCATCACATCAAAATATAACATTTACATCGCTTTATAGTTAGCAATCAAATAGTAACCAAGT
Source organism: Sequoia sempervirens (assembly GCA_007258455.2). Lineage (NCBI taxonomy): Eukaryota > Viridiplantae > Streptophyta > Pinopsida > Cupressales > Cupressaceae > Sequoia > Sequoia sempervirens. The sequence continues at coordinate 41,377 of VDFB02255813.1, forward strand.
ACCATAGTCAAAGTATTAACAGAAACAAAGCATAACAAAGAAGAACATTGTTTGATCAAAAAGCAAAAATGGAGGGGTGCTACATCACTCATCTTGACATTAATTTTAATACATTTGTTTCTTAGCTCAAAATTGTCATATTATTTATGTAAATCATTTCAGCATGACTTATAATGATTTAGATCAATCTTAAAGAGTGCAAGGATGTTTCATTTATGTGTGTATATATGTATGCATATGTATATATGTATATATGTATATACATACATATACATATGTACACATACATGTAATTTATATGTATGTATATATAATTTTAGTTGGAAATTTATTATGAAGGGTCTAGAAACTCCTAAAGGGTGTTAGATAAATTTTCATGATCATGACAACCACTATGGGTCTATGTCTTAGAACAATAGCCCTACTATCACTTTCTTATATATTCATTTTATTTCCATTATTTTTTTACTTTATAATATGTTTTTTATATATTTTGTTTAAATTCATATACTTACATGTATGTATAGATTTTTAAGAAATATAAAAAACATACTATAAAGTATATATATATATATACATATACATATACATATACTCATATACTTACATGTATGTATAGATTTTTAAGAAATATAAAAAACATACTATAAAGTAAATATATATATATACCTATACATATTTAATACTATATATGTCTTCAAAATAAAGCATATACATCTACTAACAATTCTAAGGGGCTAGTTCCAAAAAATCTCATATACATTTTCTTAACCTAATAGATATATTGATATAATCAAACCAAATAAATTATTTAAATAAATAAATATACATTTCAATAAATTGAGATATCAGCTATTACTTTTGGAGAGACTTATATAAAAATATTATTATAACATAATTATATTTCTTATAATTTATACAAAATAAAATAAAATAAAATCTTTCTAAAAGGTTTATATCATAACACATTTTATTATATCGAAGGCATTCTTCATATGAATTTAATCTAATAAATTTTTGATTGATGGTTCAAAATGTATAGAATGATGCAATAGTGGTTGACGGTTCAAAATGTCTTAGAGTGATAAAAATACAATTGAGAAAGATCTAAGCATTCCACAATTTTAACAATATAAAAACATAGCTAACATCAATAGATACATTGCTACTTTAAAAAACTATTTTTTAGAAATCAAATCTCTACATTTTCTCCCATTCCTTTTTAAGTTTTTTTTTTTTTCTAAAAATCAAGTCTCTACATTCTCACCCATTTCTTTTTAAGTTATAATTTTTTCTCTACTTTAAAAGGTTAAAGTTTTTTAGGTATAAAATCTTTACATGCTCTCCCATTATTTTTGAAGTTGTATTTAAAAAAAATTATTAAAAATCAAGTCTCTACATTCTCTCCCATTTCTTTATAAGTTTTTTTTTTCTAATTCATTGAAGAGATAATATCATTATTTAAAAAGTTAAAAATATTTAGAAATCAAATGTCTACATGCTCTCTCATTTCTTTTTAAGTTGTCTTATTGTATAAATCATAGCTAATTTCATTAAAATCATTTGAAATTATTTATTTTATAATATTGTATCTACTTTCTATTTACATTGATGTTTAATAACTTGATAGTATTGCTAAAAACTTAATGTTTATTGCTAATGCATAAATCTAACAAAAAAAAATGCATGAGATCTCATACAAGAACATGCTTAGGATCAAGAAATAAAATCTGTATTCAAAAAAAATAAACTTTTTTAAGATAAAATCTCTACATACTCTTACATTATTTTTTAAGTTATTATTTTTAAAGAAAAAAAGGATGAAAATATATCTTGTGTATAAACCATCATAGTATTGTTTCAATTATTAAATTTTTAAGAATTTTCTTCATAACTTAATGTAATTGTATATTTTTAATTATTGATAAATGTATTATGGGGGTATTATATCTACTTTTGTTTATATTGATTATAAATAGATCAACTTGATAATATTGTTAATTCTTTTTTTAATTGCTAATGCATAAGTCTTAAGGATAGAAAAAAAAACAAAATCCACGGAATCTCATGCAAGAACATATAGAGGATCAAGATAGAAATGATGACTTCATTAGTGATTAAGAGATAAAATCACCATGCAAGAACATGTAGAAGATCAAGATAGAAATAATGACTTCATTAGTGTTAAGAGATAAAATCACCACTTAAAAACTTAACTTTTTTGAAATCACATATCTATTTTTCTCTTACATTCTTTTTTAAATTATAACTATTTTTAAGGAAACAATAAATAGAAATCTTGACTTATAGTATAAATCATAATTTTACCTTCATTATAAAATATTTGAAACTCTTTTGTTTGTAGTGTGATTTTAATTATTATTTTTTTTTAGCAAAAGTGGCGAGCCACTATAAAATTATATATATATAAATAGTATGTTACAAAAACTTGGTTCGAAAGAGCATACCGACAGGAAAGAACCAGGGAGAAAACCTCCAGTTGTAGCTCGATTAGATACATAAATTCTTACAAAAACATCTTGATAATGGGACCCAAACTAACCCCCTTCAATGTGAACAGGGGAGCAAAAAGTAGACATTTTGGAGTAAGGTTTCTTTGTTTTTTGCACAAGAATCCAATGATTTTCCATAGAAACCTTCTTAGAAACTGAAGATTTACTTGATGAAATGTCCCAATCGCAATCCCCTTAATGTTTCTTTTGATTCCCAAGCTTATTTGATTGTTGAACTTGTGGAAGAGTGTCAAACTTCACACCAAATTTTGCGACTGGAGCCATAAATGAAGAAGATTTTGACCCAAATGGAAGTGACTTTTTTTGTTGTTGCTGAAAGGTGACATCTTTCACATCCGATTTTGCTAGAAGAGGCTTTGATGCTGAAAGAACCGGTAATGAAGCAGAAGAATTAGTTGCTTTTTGCCCAAGAGAATAGGGCTTTGAAAGTAACTGATTTATCTTTAATATGACATGTTGCAACCACATGACCTATTTCAAAGCATCTCCTACACCGAAAGGGAAGACCTTCATAGTCCAATAGTTGATTCGAGGAACGACCAACAACTTTTAGAATTATATTGGTAGGTAGGTCCTTGGAGATATCCAAATGTACTAAGATTCGAGCAAAAGTAGTGTGGGAAAATTTTGTAGTTTTCTTGTCTACAACTAAGAAAGAGCCTAAAGAATTTCCAATAGATTTGAAACAAGACTGGAGCCAAAATTGAAGCGGAAGATTTGGAAGTCGAACCCAAACCGATATAATGTTGAAGGATTCAAAAGAAGGGTTGAAGGCTGGGTGCCAAGGTTTGAGAAAAAGATAGTGTTGTTTCCAAGACCAATGGTGGTCAAATAGATGGAATCCCTATCTTTGGTGGAATCAAAAGCAGCGATAAAAAAAACCCTAAGCAGTGAGAAAAAATTTTGGGGCATTTTCCAGTAAGGGGTGCCAATTTTCTTTTATCCAACTGTTCATATCTGAAGAAAATGGCCAAAATTGGTGAAAACGACAAATTAAGGCTTGAGAAGAAAAATGTTTCTCTCCTTGTAGCGCTTCATCCCCAAACTCTAGGACAGGGGATGCTTCTGCACATTTGAGGGCTTTACATCCCAGACTCATGTGACCTCTCAAATCAAAAACAAATGATACAGGAGGCACTTGAGTATTTGCACATACCTTTGATTTGACAGCAGCAGTAGAGCTTTCAATGGAGACTCCAGATTCTGAAAAACTCATCTCAGGCAGTTTGAAAGAGCTATCAGAACTTACGCTGGAAACCCCAAAATTTAGGTAACTCTTTTCATTGGATGTATCTAACCCTATATTGTTTGTGGAAGGATGTTGTGAAGAATTTGGTTTTCCCAACAAAGTAGCAGGTTTAGGAACCACATATGAGGGGAGAGATTTCCACAACGGTCACAGACTAATGTTAGGGCTCGCTGAAGTAGTCAAAGCAGAAGAAATACCAATCGGCCCTGTTGAAGGGCATCACCATGAGGGCACCAAAGGACTCGAAACACTAGCCAAATCATCTGATAATTTTTTTTCAAATCCATCTATTTGTACAGGAGATAACCCTTTGGAACCATCTTTTGAGAAAGCAACATGGAGCCCTAGCCTATGAGCAGCGGAAGAAACGATTAGAGCATTTAAGACATCCTTTTTGTGCGTTGTGGGTTGATTCTTCACCTTCGGAGCAAATGGGCGAGGTCTGTTGCAGGGAGGTGAAACGTATAACCCTTTGAAAAATATAGGATCCATTGTAGGAACCATTAGTGGAGATGTAAGAGCCATCTCCTACACCAGCGAGCAAACATGATCACCACCCCATGCACGCAGGAGCAAGAAAATAGCCACCCACAACACCATCCGCGGCATCCCAAGAACCAAATGGGCCCCAAGAAAGGGAGTGAAGCCACCAGAAGACACACCAAGGTTGTAGAAGCCAATGCACCCCAATCCCAGCAAGATAAATTAAGTATTATTTGGAGAACTCTGAAATATCTTCTTTCACGTCCCTACCCTAATCCTTTTCTGGGTCAGATTTCTTCAAAAGATCTTCTTTCATGCCCCTACCTTGATCCTTTTCTAGGCCCGTGATTTTAATTATTTAATCTTCAAGTATTTTTATTTTCTAAAATTATTATTTTAACTAAATTAAAACAATTGATATACTTAATCAAGGAAAAAATAATGGTATGTACATAAATTATATAATTTATTTTATATATATGAAAATTATTTGGATTATTTTTTTTAATATGTTAGACTAAATATTATGAGGGATAGTACATCTAAATTAGAAGTTATCATTTGGTTAAACTATCACAAGTAAATGGTCCAATCCAACAAAATTATTAGGGGTCAAATAAAGATCAATCACCAAACATTAAACTTTGATAATGATATAATAAAAAATAGATCATCATTCTTACTATTTAAATACGACTATTTTCTAAAACCTTTGAGTATTTCAAACATATTTGAAATATATTGCAAACTAATTTAAATAAAAATAATAATTAAGACAAGGCAAGCACAAGAAAAAAGATAGACCGATACCAACTCCCAACCATATAAAAGTGGATTTGAGATAGTTTTCAAAGGGTCTCTTTATGAAAAATATATAAAAATATGATTATAAACAAATGGGTTTTATTGGCCTTTCAAAATTCATTGAGTGGTACTTCATTGTATAATAAACTCCTATGCTCGTCAATCTATTTTTACTACTTAATGCACAATGGGATTTGGGGATGATTTTTCTTTTAAAAATTGAAATTTCCTCTCCATCTCTATCTCTATCTCTATCTTCCATTCTATTTGTATCTCTTTACCCCTCTCTCACTCTTCCCCCTCTATCTCTCCCTCTTTCTATCACTATCTCTCCCTCTCTCCACCTCTCTCCTTATTGCAAACATGAGCCTACTAGTTATGGACCCTAATTATCTTCCTAATTTAAGGGTTTGTTTTAGTCATGTTTGGATTCTTGGAAGTGGATACATAGTTGATTTGAAGTTATCACTTCTCCACTGATACCTTTATTGGAGAATATTATGGTGCCCTTTGGCAACCACTATCACTAGGAAACATGTATACAAAAGATGTGAAAGATTTGCTCCATTTTCATCTCTATCTTTATCTTCCTCTTTATCATTCTCCCCATCTCTATCTCCTTCCCTCTCCCTGCAAAAAAGAGTGGAGACTATTTTTAGAGTAGGAGTTAGAGTTAAATCTTTGTGGTTTTATTCTTTACAAGGGATAAAAATAATTAAAATTAAAAGGGGAGAATTATAATAGATTTTGTTTTCATTGATTAACAGTGGAGTTCATCAAAAGGAGAGGAAAAATGAATGTGCATGCATAAGTAGTGGAGGCTAAAGTTAGTCGTTAATGGAAGAAGGATAAAATGGCATGATGGAGGATCATCAATTCGGTGATGACTTTATATGTGAGGCAAAAAATAAAGCACTCTATTCGAAGATGATCATTGGGGAAAATAAGTTTCTTGGAAAATCTTCTCCCAAACCAAAGCTTTTGGTAATCATCTACACATGTGAAAATATAAAGGTAAGTCCATATTAATTCCAATAAGTTTGAAATTAACATCATTATTCTGTATCAGCATTGTAAATCACATTTTTGTTCTTATAAATTTCATATTTTTTTCTTTTATATACATCTAGAACCAAATTGAGTCTCTTTATTTCTTTTTAATCATCTAGGAGCTTTCAAACTTAAGAGGATGTGAGAGTATCAAACAAAAGAAAGTGTGTCTTTATCGTTGATTAATTTTTCCATATTGTACCTATCAGACCTCAATTTCTTTTGTACTAGAAAAAATAGAGAGAAGAGATAAATAGGGGAAACCAAAATCAATCTGATATTTCATACAACAAAAAAAACACCCAAAATAAACAGAGTTGTTGCTCTTTCATTCACACAAAAACATACAAATTAAGCAAAGCTTGAGCTCTTAATATGTTTATCAGAAATAAAATATAGACTCCATGTTTTCTATTTGTAGCCCTCTTACATTCTATTCATCTTCACATTCTATTTCACCCACAAAAGATAATACATTTAGCTTCTTGCATAAGCTACAAAAGAGCCCAGCAAAATAGAGGGAAAACCAAAAACATTAATTACATTTAATTTCAATTACTTCTCCAGCGTAGGTTAATATTTGGAGTAGATTTAGCAATAAATTCATAAGCAAAATTATCCTGATGTAGTGAAATAAAAAAATGTGAAGTAATGGAAGCAATTAGAGAAAAGTCAAGTTTCACACGAATGAAGGAGTTGAAAAGAAAAATTAACGGTAGGAGCATTGAATTCTACAGTTGGGATTAATTTCCAACACTCCCCCTTAATCACAACTAGTTGACATTCTTCTCAAAATTTCTAGAGCATCTGTCTTCACCTACAATTCTGAAATTTCTAGCACATTCGTCTTCAGCTACAATTCTGAAATTTCCATCGCATCTATCCTCAACATAGACACCCAAACAACTTCTCAAATATTCAAATTCATCTTTTGTCAATGGTTTAGTAAAGATATCAGCAAATTGATATTGAGACCTGCAAAATTCCAAAAAGATCTCTCCATTGTTAATCAACTCTCTAATGAAATGATATCTAGTGTCAATATGTTTGCTTCTCTTGTGAAAGATTGGATTTTTGGACAGTGTTATGGCTGATTTATTGTCACAATGTATTTTTGTTGCATTTTTTTGTTCATGCTTCAACTCTTTCAACACTCTTCTCATCCAAATTTCTTGGCATGTTGCCACTACATATTCTACTTTTGTTGAAGAAAGAGTGACAATGGGTTGTTTCTTTGAGGCCCATGATACAACCCCTGTTCCAAAATGAAAAACATAACCGGATGTGTTTTTTCTATCATCAATGCTGCCAGGACAATCACTATCTTTGTATCCTATTAGCTTGAACTCATTTGAGTATGAATATTGAATGTCATAATTTCTTGTTCCACTCACATATCTTAGAATTCTTTTCCCAACTTTTCAATGTGAGTCTTTTGGAGACTCCATGAACCTTGAAATCAAATTTACACCATACATTATGTTTGGCCTTGTGGTTGTTAGGTACATGAGACTAACAAGTTTTTTATATAAAGTTGGATCTACATTGGATCCTTTGTCATCTTTGCTTAGCTTCAAACCTATAACAATTGGTGTTGGTGTTGATTTGCATTTCAACATATTAAACCTTTTCAAAATATTATTAGCATACTTTGCTTGAGAGATGAATATACCATTTTCATTTTGATTCACCTCAATGCCTAAAAAGTATTTCATGAGACCCAAATCATTCATTTCAAATTTCTTTTTCATAGCTCCTTAGAACAAATCAATGGATAAGTCACCCATGAATACTAAATCATCAATATATAAGCATACAATCAGAATTTCAACTTTTTCATTCATCTTTGTGTATAAAGTGGGCTCACTATTGCACCTATTGAAGCCATTTTGTAGAAGATAAGAATCAATTATGTTGTACCAAACTCTTGGGGCTTGCTTGAGACCATATCAAGCTTTCTTGAGCTTATAAACCTTGTCTTCTTGGCCTAAAATCTCATACCTAGGTGGATGTTCCACAAAAACTTCTTCTTCAATATGACCATTTAAGAATGTTTATTTTACATCCATTTGATAAACAAGCCACTTATTTTGAGCTGCTATGGCAAGTATCATTCTCACGGTGTCTAGACGAGCTACAGGAGCAAATGTCCCATTGTAATCAATTTTGGGTTGTTGTGAATATCCCTTTGCCACTAGTCTTGCCTTATGTTTTTGCACATCACCATTTGCACTCAACTTAGTTTTGTAAACCTACTTAACTCCTATAACAACTTTTCCTTTTGGAAGACTTACTAACTCCCATGTTTGATTCTTTTCAATTGCATCAATTTCTTCATCCATTGCATTTACCCATTTTTCTTCTTTAATTGCTTCTTCAAAATGAATTGGATCATCTACAAGTGAATATAAAGCAAAAGGAGAAGTCTGACCTACATTATTTTCACCTTCATTATGCTCATAAATCTCTCTAATACTTCTGATTTTTTGTCTTCTTAAGCTTGCCAATGTAGGATTTGACATGTCACTTGATGTAGAACCCGTGGAATGTGAACTTGTTGGTCCTGCATTAAAAATCCTTGTTGTAGAGGATGTTAGTTGTGCACTTGTTGGAGTGTTTGCTTGTATACGTGAGACTACCCTTACACTTGATGATGGTGTCACTTGTGGACCACTTTTTTGAGCTTGAATGGGTGTGGAAGAAGTCACATTTGAAGGAGTATTTTCTGGTATAGAAACTTCATTTTCCTCTTGTGGTATGCTTGCTAATATGTTGACTATTTTTTCTACACTTCCATCCCATGCTTCCTCTTCTATAAACTGCACGTCTCTGTTGATTATAACCTTTTTGTTGATTGGAGTATACAACTTGTAAGCCTTTGATTCATCACTATATCCAACAAATATGCATTTTTCTCCTTTGTTGTCTAATTTTCTTCTCAATTCATCTCGTACATGAGCATATGCAACACATCCAAACACTCTCATGTGAGCAACATTGTGTTTTCTTCCACTCCAAGCTTCTTCTGGAATCATATTCTTGACACTTGTTGGAAATCTATTCATTATATAGGTGGCACATGATATAGCTCCATCCCAATATTCATTTGGCAAATGTTTGGATTTCAACATGCTTCTAGCCATTTCCATGATTGTCCTATTTTTCCTTTCAGCTACCCCATTTTGTTGAGGTTTGTATCTAGTTGTGAATTGCTTGTGAATTCCACGTTCCTTGCAAAATCTTAGAAGGTCATTTGAGATGTATTCACCACCTTTGTCCGTTCTCAATGCTTTGATGTAATGACCACTTTGTTTTTCAACAAGAGCTTTGAATTGACAAAAATATTCAAACACCTCACTCTTATGCTTTAGAAAGTAAACTCATGTTTTCCTTGAGTAATCATCAATGAATGTAAAAAAATAGAATCTACCACCTATTGAAGGTGTTTGTATTGGCCCACACAATCTGAATGGATGATCTCCAAAGGTGCCTTAGCTCTCATTGACATACCTGCTAGAAATGATTCTCTATGTCACTTTCCTAAGATGCACCCTTTACATACTCTTTCTGGTTTCTCTATTAGAGGCAATCCCTTGACCATGCTTTTCCTATGAAGCAAATTTAGGGCTCCAAAGTTTAAATTCCCAAATCTTAGATGCCAAACCCAATTTTCATCTTTTATTTCTACTTGAAAGATTGTTTGTATGACTGCTACATTTTCTTCTTTACCCACTTGTGGAGACATTGAGTGGTGTGCTTGAGCATAGTCTACACTCAAATCTGGTTTTATCCTTAGGGGAAACATCCTATTGTTGGTCATTTGAACCTTGGCAATGAGCTAATTGCTAGGAAGTTTGTCTAAAATTGTACACTCTCCATTTTTGAAAAATACTCTATACCCTTTTTGAACAAGTTGCCCAATGCTCATTAAATTGTTTTTTAAACTGGGAACAAAATAAACATCAGTTATATGTTTCTTCTCCCCCTTCTTGGTTAGAATTTTGATGTTCCCTTTTCCTTTGACTTCTACTTTATTGTCATTGCCCAATGTTACATCAGATTTTACACTCTCATCCAAACTAGAAAACATTTCTAAATTCCCTATCATATGATTGTTGCAACTTGAGTCTAAAAACCATACATCTTTTTCATTTGCTTGTGCAACACTGCAAGCCAAAAACAAAGTGCTTTGTTCTAGTTTTTGGTTTTAGTTTTCTTTCGTGAAATTTTCATTTTTCTATCTAGAATCGTATTGTTTATTTCTACATTCACTCAAATAATGCCCATATATTTTTGCAATAGTGACATTGGACTTGAGATTTATCATACCTTTGGCCTTGAGGCTGATTTTGAGTTGGGTTATGGCTTTTACCTCTTCCACTTGAGCTTGATGGGCTACTTCTTCCACCTCTATGAGAATTTATTCCTCTACCTCTGAAATTTGTTCTTCCTCTTCCTCTACAATGGCTAACTGTAACTTGTGACTTGAAAGCATGCTCTCATGATGTATTTTCTAACCTACTCAGCCTATGTTCATGGGAAATAAGAGATGCATGGAGCTCATCAACTAAAAACTGTGAGAGGTTCTTTGTTTCCTCTATGGCTACAACAATTGACTCAAATTTTGTGGGAAAACTTCTTAGAATATTTTCAACCACTCTCCTATCTTCAAGTGTCTCACCATGTGATCTGATTTGATCTACCAGTCTAATGATTTGGGTGAATAATGAATCTACTAATTCATTATCCTTCACGTACATTGTTTCAAAATCCCTTCTCGATATTTGTAATTTAGTTGTCTTCACTTTTTCCAAACCTTGATAGGTTGTTTGAAGTATATCCCATGCTTGTCTAGACCTTTTTACTATTGCAATCCTTGGTAAAATTCTCCCATGCACTCCTTGGAGGATGAAGAAAAGGGTTTTTGAATCCTTCTTCCTATTATTCTTCAATAAATCCTTCTCTGCTTGAGTTAATGCATTGTATGTTGTTGCATCAACTGGTTCTGGAAAAACATTTTCTACCAGCTCCCATAAATCTTGTGAGCAAAATAATGCCCTCATGGCGATTGCTCAGTAGTCATAGTTATTGCCATTAAATTGTAGAATTTGTGGGTTTTTCAAGCTTGTGCTTGTGCTTTCCATTGTTGGTTGTGTATACCTTGGCTCCTTGAAAAACTGCTATAAAAACCTTTTTGCTCTGCTTAAAAATTTCTTTGAGTAACCTTTGGCTCTGATAGCACGTGCTAGTTTAGACGCATAGAAGAAGATAAAAGGAAAAATAGAGACAAGAGGTAAACAAGGGAAACCAAAAGTAATCTGATATTTCATAGAGAAATAAAACACCCAAAATAAACAGAGTTTTTGATCTTTCATTCACACAAAAACATATAGATTAAACAAAGCTTGAGCTCTTAATATGTTTATCAGAAATAAAACACAAACCCCCTATTTTCTATTCATAGCTCTCTTACATTCTATTCATCTTCACATTCTATTTCACCCACAAAAGACAATACATTTAGCTTCTTGCATAAGCTACGAAAGAGCCCAGCAAAATGAAGGGAAAACCAAAAACATTAATTACATTTAATTTCAATTACTTCTCCAACGTAGGTTAAGATTTGGAGTAGATTTAGCAATAAATTCATAAGCAAAATTATCATGATGGAGTGAAATAAAAAATGTAAAGTAATGGAAGCAGCTGGAGAAAAGTCAAGTTTCACACGAATCAAAGAGTTGAAAAGAAAAATTGACGATAGGAGCATTGAATGTTGCAGTTGGGATTAATTTCCAACACTTCTTCCTTATTTTTCCTCATTTGAAAATTTGGGAGCTTAGGAACCAAATACTTTGAACCATTCTTTCCATTCGTGACCTTCCATTAATTTTTTTTGCTTGTATTCAAATGCATACTTGATTGGGATAGTTCTTGTATATATCTTAATGTTTTGAGCTATTATCGATAAAAGGATAATATTATATTTGAATCTTATTTAGCTAAATCAAAACTAAGCCAAATCCCTGTGGATTTTTTGAAAATACAAATGGTTTTACTCAATCTTCGATTTCGGGACTAAGTCTAAGAAGACATTTTCATTTTTATGCTAATTTTGCATCTCTCCACCGCTTTTCTTGTCTATGTGTGTCACACTTGTAAATCTAGGTTGCAGGCATCACCCAAAATCTCTCTAGGAGACCCCTTAGTAGTAAAACCTTACCTGCATCAATTCAATTCTTATGTGCTCTTATCTCTTAAAATTTTGAAGTTTGTTTTCGATAAACTAAGTTGCATGTTGAATCTTATACCTAGCTCCCACAGCAACATTCAGCTATGTTCTTATAGCCTCAGACTTAAGGTTTATCGAGCGATACATGTTATAGGTTTCATTTATTTTAACCACTTTAGTCACCTTAATACATTGTGACCTACGATTTATGCATTTCTTAGAAATCGACTCAATAGCTAGCCACAAAATGGTAGCAATCGACTTATGCTCAATCCTTCTCATTGTGTGTATGTCTTTAGATCTTTGTGTAGAGCCCCGTTTCCTGGAATGTTCACACTCTTTTTCTCAATATTATATTTGTTTAAGTTCATCACCAGCCCCTCTAGTTTTCCCTCAAGATATTAACGTTCTTGGTGTAGCTCGATATAGTAAGGGGAATTTGCAAACTATAAAATTTCAATATGCTATCAAGGATTCGAAAATAATCGATAGAAGGTAAGTAGTTAATTTTTTCACGTTGAGGAGTCGATCCATGCTTTAATGGCACTGGTAAAATTAACTATCTTGTCTAGGTTTGCGCATAGTTGTGAATCATAATTGTTTAGAGGTTTCAAAAAAAAATTATCTGATCCATGTTTGCATTTTCCTTATACATGCATTTTTTTATCTGATCCATGTTTGCATATATATTTTTCCTATGTGAAAGCCAAGATCTGAAACAAACTTGTACAAACCCATAAATAAATAAGATTTGTAAGTATTTCACCATGTAGTTGAATTCATTCAATTAATGTTGCATATTAAATCTCTATCAGTCCCTTATCATAATCTCCCTTTGAATGACCAAAATCACAAACATTAGAATAAAGTTAATCGAGGCAAATTTATAAAATTGTTAAATTTATATTAAAATCTTTACTTCAATAGGTGGAAAGCTCGAATGTATTAATATGATTTATAGGGATTTATTTTCTTTAATTATAGTCATTCTTGTTATCCATGGAAAAATAAATGCATTTAATTATAATCTATTATATGTTTTCAACCTTATCTACTTTTCCAAATCAAAGCATGTAAATTGTTTCACTAGTAGTTAAAATTTACATGCAAATTATGGAATATGATTAGTGGAATGAAATTCAATCCAAGTGGGGCATTTATTGATAGTTGTTTATTTGATAGGTTATAATATTTAATTTAATATTAATAGTTTGATTAGAAATATTTAGTATTGAATGAGAAATTTTTAAAGTTATTTTTTTTCTTAGAATTGATTAACTTTAACTTGTGGTCTAGATAGTTAATAAGTTGTTATGATAGTGATAATTTGGGTTTTAGTAATATGGGGTACTTTTCTTAAGTGTAAATAACACAAAGTTGTTGATTTTATTAATAGGATATCATGTGAAGGATACTATTTAATAGTTCCTTTAATTAATATTAAGCTAGGGAATTAAAAAATTATTACCAACTAATTCTAAAGACTATATAGATTTAGATAGTAACATGCTTAAAGCATTAATCTATGCATATTATGTATCGTGAATCAATTAGAGACCTTATAGAAAGATAAATAAATGATAAACCATACTTTATCTTATTGAAGATCAAGCATATTAACATCATTTCCTCCCTTGCATTATGGTTTATCTTGTATGAAATAAGAAATAGGAACTCTCTCTATAGTCAATATCTGATAATTATTTGCATAAGAATGTAGACTCATAAATAAGTTTATTATTAAAAAATGTTGACCAAATAGCAATGAAGATGAACTGTTATGTTGCTTTATGTGACTAACTTATGCATTATAGAGTGTTCATAGTTTGTGTTTGAAATTCATGATATCTTTATATGTAGATGTGTCATGCTTGAGTATTCCATTACTCTAATAAGATTCATATTGCTAGTCATCCTTGAGCTGGGTTAGGTATTCTCCTTTCAAGAAGAATTTTGGGAAAGTGAATCACTTTGTGGTAGGGTGGAAATGCGCTCCAACAATATTCTCACCCTTGAGGTGTCGAAGGAGATAAATGTCAAAAGAATCTTGTCAAGAAGGTCCTCAGTTTTGATTCATTGAGTAATCTTTGTGCTCGACCATGTTGAGTTATGCCATGTTATTGGCATATGTACTCTAACTTTATGTCAAAATGTAATTCATTATCTCTATTATTTATATATTATTCTCATGTCATGTCTTATGTTTGATTATGTGGAATATGTTTAGTTTGTTAATTTTAAGTTATGGAGGATGTTACATTTGGTATTAGACTTTAAGGTTCAGAACTAGGATCTTGAGTTCACTTTTCTCAGTTGCGACACTTAATTGCATGAACCTCCTAAAAGTGCTTAGCGCATGATGCTTAAGCTAGTAGATGTATTGTGTAATAGTGATTATATTAGTTTTTTGTCACACCTAATAGGAAAGGGGATGATGTTCCTTGCTTTAGAGTTATTAGAAGCAAAAATAATCGCTCTTAGGGTAATATCTTTAGCATATAGACTTGTGTATAGATTTTGATTGTAGGAGTGTGTATGTGTGAGTACTTGATTACCTTTACTATTTTCACAAGGATTCTATGATATGTTTTACTACACAACGTCTTCTTGAAATTTCATTAAGAATTTTCATAGATCTTCCATTTTATAGAAGGAAACTTGCTTTATGTTGAAAATTTGCACAGTATCATAGTATTGGGGTCAAGTGCCTTAAGCATCATAAAGTTATTTATGTATTTATTTATTATAAGAAATAAGTATATGTATGCACGATCTCATAAGAAGAAAACAAATGTATGTAGGCATCATAAGGTTATCAATTACATGAAAAGAGAAGAGTCGGTTAAAAGAGCATATGCATGTCATGTTGACCCAACTTTTGCATGGTGTGCATATTAATATATTGAAGGAAAAAAAATTAGATGATAAGAGCTATGTGTTGCATGTTGATAGTGATGCATTTAAAAAGACTCCTATGCAAGAGAATATTGTTATTGTTGTACTTTCTTGGTGTGCATGGAACCTTGTTCTCGTAAGGATGCATTCATGCATGTATGAATGAAAGTGTTAAAATATATGTAAATTTGACCTAGAAAATCATTGGGGATGAAGATTTATGTCCCTAGATTTCATTATCCATAGTATTTGTGTAAGAACCTATGTGGTTAATACCTTGTATCATCTTAAGGAATTTTATATGGGTCAAGAGTGTTTGTTATATTTTACTTTTATGGCTATAGTTGGTATTAGCCTAAATTGCTTTTTGAGCTATTATGTGTTAAAGAAGATTATACCTCATGTATAACCTTCTATTGTGAAGTGTGATCTTGAGATGACCCTACCCTGCATCATGGGAGTAACTAACTTTAAAATTTAAATTCTAAATCATAATGTTATTGTTTTGGTTAGGCCTAGTGCCTTCGTTATGTTGACCTTGATAAGTATGTGGATATCATTGTATCAAGATTGTGATAGTGAATTGTGATATAAGACTATGTAAGTCCCTTGTGTTGGTAGTTCTTGCATGGTTGAATGATTAGTCATCCCCTATATAAGTTAATGTGCTCTTGTTTGGGAATCATAGTACCCTTGCATGACCATGTAATAGAACAAATCATATGTAATAAGTCCTTGAGGTTATAATATTCCAAGTGAATGTAATATATTGAGTGAATCTAAGTTTTGCATATAATGTGAGAATTCCTTTTTCATATGTCTTCTTGCATTACATCAGAATTGAAAATATTTGACATTGTTGGTTCCATGTTGTGTTAAGTGTTTTAACCTATCAAGATCACCATGAATTTAATGATAGAATGTTTGAGGAAGTAGATTGCAAAGAATGTTTTGATCTTGTATTAATATCAAGATTGAATTATATTTTAAAGCTTTGTGAAAAGTGGCATATATGTTGCTATGTATGATGAATGATATGGTATGCATTGTATGAATAATCATGAGAAGATGTAAATTGCTTTATGTGTTTGATGTTAATGTATTTTTTTCATTAATGCAAGATGTTTTAAATTAAGAAAATATTGTCTTCATATATGTGTATATGCTTGATATGCATGAGTGTGAGTGATTGTGGATTTACTTTTCAAGATGGTTGTTGAATGCGGAACAACGGAGACAGATTTCCTATTTTTTGGAAAATTCCAATATCTTTGAGTATATATATATATGCATGTAGATGTTATAGGTTACACAAGATTCCCACGTGCCCAAAATATTTTGAGGTAGCTAGGCACTTCATGTACGACCGGTGGATCTTCATGTAGGAAGAACTTTGTGGAAACATAAGCCTCATGGTTGGGTGGAAAAGCACCCAAATCATGATTTCACTTTTTGACTAGCCATGTGTGGATTGATGGTAGTCAACTACTTCATAGATTATGTTTAAATACCATTGCTTGTTTATTACTTTATTATACACCATCATTGGTATAAGTGGTGCACTTTTGTAAAAGATGTTAATACTTGAATTATGCACTTGCACATGTGAAGATGTAACATGTATGCAATTATTTCTCATCTTGTGATTATCTCTACTGAATTGATTATTTCTTACCTTTGACTCATGTACATTTGTAATGCCCAAAATTTACACTAAGATAAAAACACAACCAATTTTTTTTTTTTGAACGATACTATAAAATACTAACATTTAACAATCTTACGTGAGCATGGTACATATATTGTGCATTGGGAGACAATGCTCGCACAACATCATTGCCACCATGTAGTCCCAAAAGTGAGGTAAGGAGACGGAAAATAATTTAGGTTGACTCCAAACATAGGGTTTACTAGACCCTTAACTACTAAATCAAGAATTGATGCTCAGTTTCGCATGAAAGTTAATGTCCTTATTAGATCTCCTTGGTAAGGTTTCCCACATGGGAAAAACATATAAATATCCTCAAATTTGATTTACTATTAAACCTAAGGACTTATTGGAAAAAAATTCTTCTACCTGCTAACCCTACCATTTCCAATCACCTTGATGATATCAAAAGAATCTACATTAAGCATTCCACCTTGAAACTCAATTATGAGAATGAGAAAGATATTGATAATATGATTTAGCTATTAACTTTCTTATTTTCTTATTTATCTTAAATTATCACTAATTTAATTATTTACTCATCTCTACTAATTAAATAAATATAAATATTTCATTTTATTTTAAATTCATAAGATCACATACAATTAAATATAATTTAAGATTAAGATTGCCTTTGAACATTGCATTAATGCTATCTCGATAGGACCATGTTACCGTCAATTTTTCCTTAGTACAAAGTATCTATTAACTACCATAACGTTGTTACTTTATATTTCATTCTTAATAGTGAATATATGCAATTTTACTTATTTATTATTTATTACCAATATATAAATATTTTCTACTATCTCTTTTATTATTATCTTTTTACATATGAATAAATATGGAAATAATTAATACTATACAAAATATAAATATATCCATTTACCTATATTAATTTTCTTTCCCAAAATAAAAAAATAATAAAAGAAACAACAATGAATAAGTAACTTTTATTATTTTCTTTTTAAGAGAAAGAAAGATAATAAATAAAGATAAACTATCCCCTTTTAAGAATTCCCTAGTATTACGTGGACCCCTTATCCTCACATATTTTCATATTCAAAATTGAAAGAATCTTTTGGAAATATATTCATGTTGAATTTTGTTCTTTCTTCCTAAAAAAAAACACGTAAGGACTAAAAGAAAAGTCTATATTAGGAATTTAAAACTAAAAGAATAGAGACATGTAACACATGTCATCTAGTAAGTTTCCCTATCAAGACTAACTTTCCCACTAAAACACTTACAAATATTCCATCAATTGTATTTAGGATTTTATTTCATGTGATTTTATTGACTTGCATCTTCTTCTGTTTTTTTTTCCTTATCCTTTGGAAAGCTGAACAAATATAAATACTTAAATGTTACGGAGTTCTTTTTTTTTCAAACTATTTTTAACGGAAGCATAAAGTAATAGATTCATTCTTTTTGAACTTCTAATGCAGTGATATTGGCAATATTAAATCTGTTGATACACTATTCTTACTACACTAATAATTTTCAGCTATAGATTGCACATTTTGCTATAATATTGCAATCTGTAACACCTACGCCAAAATCATTAACCATTTTTTTTTTACTCTCTAACTACTACGTTTACTAACTGTCGATGCAAAATTTAACTGATAGCAATAACTATGGAGAAGGAATGGTTTTTGGTTTACGTATTGCTCACAGTAATACAACTATAACAGCACTATATGCCACTCAATATATATTTATTTATTTAATAATTGTATTTTTTTTATTAGTCACCATTTCTTACTACCATAAATTTCCCTCATTTATTTTGCCTTTCAAAGTTGGGTAAGAAATAAAATAAAATAAATAAAGAAGGGATCCTTTCTTACACGTTGCAACTAATTAAAGATAATGGCATTTTAATTATCCACTCTATCAACTGACGTGGAGTAAGTTGGAAGACAAAATTGTGTAACTGCAGTGCTAAGCTTTATTAGTTGACCAAAATTTACTAAATTTTTCTTCAACTTGGAATCCATTTGAAATGGTTGAATGGGAGGTGCCGGCCCTAAACAGGAAATGCATTTTTCCAAAGTCCCCATAAAAAAAATCACCAAAGAGTGGTCTATTACACAATCAGCTTGATTGGAATGAACATTTGCTGCTATAGACAAAGTAAGTGACATTTCCTTCACACCTCCCCATCCTCGACTGACACATCAGGGCCAAGGTGATAGAAGTAGATACTGATGGGACATAACCTTTTTGATAGTATGACGCCCCATGTAGCAGGCCTAATAACTTTGCAACAGGGAACATTATGGCGGCTATTGAACTGAAGAGAGAGTTGGTTCAGAATTTCTTTTTGTTTTTACTCGAGCACAGTATTCAAAGAAGGGAGCCACCAGATCTGAGATCACCTTGATAAACACATTTCACTATTGTTGATTTGACAGGAGGAAGATGAAAAATCCCAGTCTTCTGCCAATATCATTTTCTGTATTTATTAGTGATGTTTTAACTTCTATCTCCCTAAGCCGTCCCAAAAGGCAATTCCCTTACGCCATCTTAACATCTGCTATAGATCTTATCTCAAAGCTTGGGGTTGGATTCACAGGATGGACACAACAAGGGATGCATCTGAGAAAGCTATTGAGGTAAAATATTAAAATACTGTGGTTATTTTCCTAGCATGTCATGGGCTTTCATGCTGAAGACAATCTTTTTGAAAACTTCGAGTTTCATTTCCAGAAGCATCTATATTTCATTAAATTACATTTTTTTTTCCTTTTTTTTTAAATTTTTTTTTTTGCTACGAATGTTATCTCAAAACTAACTTATGTTTGAGCTTCTAAAGGAAAAAGGAGAACAACTAAAATAAGATGCAGGTTACAAGTCTAAAATGGTGAATGCTATACAACTACAAAGAGAGGGCTCCTCAAAACTGACATAGGTTGTTCCAGGGTTAATTTATACATTAATATTGTTTTCACAAAGAAGGACATTTCATAAAAATAAAATAAAATAAAACGAGTTGATTCCATTACTGTGGTAAATGCACAATAAACAAGTCTATTATTTTTATTTATTTCTATTAATAACCTATATTTACATGCATTTTTTTTTTTTTTTGAATAAGGAAATAAACAGATCTACTTTTCAACGAGTTGCACTCCTGTAAGCCAAAAAAAAAATAGAAGAAACAACCTTTCTTTGTATCAGAAACTTAAATGTAGTCCCTTCTCATAATAATCTATTTTATATCACAACCACACACAATTTAAATCAGCTTCCTTCATTTGCATATTCTGAGCATACAAGGCTACTAAAACTGAACTTTTTCGATGCAACAATGTACAACAAAATAGTTTTAGGCACATTTTGCTTGAATACAGAAATGTTCCTACCTTCATTCGACCTTACTATTAAGAACCACTACAAATGATAGGCATGCATTTTTTTTTAATTTTTTTTTACCCAAATACAATATTGTTACCGAAACACAACAAAATGAAAGGGCATACATTGTTTAAAAGTAGAATATAATACCATTACAGAAACACTACAAAATGAGAGACATGCATTGGTTTAAGCAGAATACAATATTGTTACATAAATGAGTAAGTGAAGATGGATTTTCTCACATCTATCTCCAAAACACTTTTATTTTCTCTTTATTTTTTTAATTTTTTTTTATCATTTTACAACAAAATATTAGTCTTCAACTTTTCAAGCAATATTTAGTGATACAATGATTCACACACACAAATGAGTAAGGCTTGCTCTTTTCACCCCTTCCTTGGACAGATGTGCAACCCATCTTTTAAACTAGTAGGATTACCAATATTATGGAAAACACAATAAGCAATGAATATACATGCAAAGGGATTTTAGGCTTGTTCTCTTCCATCCTCTTTCATGTTACATCAAAACACCAGATTTCCATATTATAAACAAATTTAAGGGAACACAACAAGGAACACACAACTGAATTAGGGCTTGCTCTCATTTCTACATTGAACAATATGAAATTCATCTCCTTGCAACTTGTAACTCTACCACTATGTTTGAGAAAACAAATGTCTTACACACCCATGAACAAAGTCTTGCTCTCCACCCTACCGTAATGGCGTCATGGAGCCTCATGGGCTCTAGCCATACCCCCGAGCAAGGTTTTCTTTTAACTCCAATGTGATTAATGGAGTTTTTTTCTTTTTTTTTCAAAATTTTACAAGTGATAAAATATAACATAGCACCAAATCTCATGCTTCTAGTTTCTCTACTCTATATTCTCAACCATGATCCATACAGTATACCACTTTCTCACATAAAGAAAAATACACAAAAGAGAAAATGGAAGTAAGAGACAACTTATCTATTTTCTCCAAGTGAGGGAACTAATCTCTTTTATCCTTCTTCCTCTCCCAACCAAGCCATTTTCATCATTATCTTGCCAAAGAGATGGACTCCTCTCTTTTTCTCATTCTTTCTACCATCTTCACTCAAGTTCTCAAAGAGGAGAAGTGGGCAATGGCCAAATCTTCCATCTTCTTGAGATATAAAGGAATCCTCCAAACCTACACTCTTTCCCACAAGTGCTCACACATGTGTGAGTCTTGTGCCAATTCCAAGAACTTTTGGGGAGTGGGAAGTTGAGAGTGACAAGTCACTTTTCCCAAGCCCCAACACTTTTTGAATTCGTCTCATTCATGAATGTGGACTTTTGAGGGGTCTTTTCACACTCCAAGGACAAGTTCACATGTCAAAAAGGTTCCAAACCCATAGGTATAGGTCCTAGGGGTCTATTCTTGTTCAAAAACCAAGGAAATTGACTCAATAATCCCTTTTTAAAACCCACAAAAGAATCCATACGAGTTTTGATCTTGACCAAGGGTTCCAACCCCAACCCAACTCACATCTTATGACCTACAATTGGATTCTACTCAAACATAATCAACCAATCAATAATAAAACCTCAAACCCTTCCAAGCCAAATAGGGCTACACTTAGAACTTCCCAAAGTTGTATCTGATACGATTTCGATATTTATCCAACCTCCTATTTGCATATTTGATTCCTTTAACGTTAATCCCACATTGACTCACTTGATTTCCTGCACAACATAATTAAGCACATTTAGATATAATAATAACCACATTAATTGCAAACTGAATCTTTGTAACTTTATTCACGAACCATTTACATAGCTAATTACTCTTTCAATGCAATACGACACAACAATTATCTTATTTTCAAATTCATCTTATAAGTTTGAATCTCATACCATAATTTGCATGCCCATACATCTTCATTAAGTAAAATAACAATGATATAACATAAAGTAAAAATAAACTATAAGGTCATTGTTAGACAGTCGCCTTCATATCATTTGTAATATATCTAACCATCCATTTAGGAGAAATATATAACAATTTAAGGTTGTATTAGTCACTTGCAATGAGAGGCCTTACAACATTGGTGTTCTTGATCGCATTTGAGTCTCTATATGAGTATAATGTTAATAATAATAAAATTATTTGTTATAAGTGCGATGTGACGAGAAGGGCATGATGCCTAGGTCACATGAGTTAGAAAAGTGGATCCACAAACTTTTTTGATAATTTGAGAATATACATAGATGATCTATAGACACACATAAGTATCGCTTGTGAAAGGATGCATGTGAATGAATTTTATATATTTTTGCATACATATATATAATCAAGTTGTGATCTAGTTAAAAGTTATTCATATTTGGGATTTGTAGTCTTTTTCCTTACAATATTTTATTTTTCTATGAGGCAATGATATTTGAATGAGCTAAAAATAGTGCAAGTGTGTATAAGAAAAGAAAGGAATGTTGAAGGGGAATAACAAGCAACCTAGTCAACTTATCGAACTACAAGGGTATGGTAAGAACAAGTATACATATGCATGAATATGATTTTGAAGTTATGAAAATGTGCAAAATTGTTTCTATTATTTAAGAATTGAGATTATTAAATCTTAGTTGGATAAAAAGAAATGTTTCAAAGATTTTTTTAATTTGATTTTGATTTTGGGTACTAACATGGACTAAAGTGTAGTGTTGTTTCTATGAGTACTACAGAAAGAACAAAACCATCATGAGGGGGAGAACATTGATGGAGAGAGGTAGCCTAGCTTTGTGAAATTGAAAGGTAGTATTGGAATACACACACTCACTTAGAATTTGTTGCATGATTGTTCTAAAAAATGTGCATGTTCTTGCATTATCTTGAGTATTTACAAAATGAAATTAAAAATTGCATTTGGTTATACTTACCATGTCTGGTATGAGTCTTGAAGATGTTGTTTTAGGTATAATAATAAAATTGAATGATGCATCAGGACAATGCATTGTTTAAGGGGGAGGGATGTTACAACCCTTAATATCCTAATTTATTATTATTTAATAATTTAATGGAATTTATATTAATTAACATTAGTAAATAAAATATTTGATAAATATGTTAAAAAAATTTAATTATCATCACATGTTTGAATTATTTAATTGCTCCTAAAATTGAGAAGTGGGAGACATTGATAGTAAAGCAAAAAGAGCAAAGACTATTTTTAGAGTCGGAGTTACAGTTAAATCTTTATGTTCTTTTATTCTTTACAAGGGATAAAAATAGTTAAATTAAAAGGGGAGCATTATAATAGATTATGAACTTTCATTGATCAACAAAAAAATGAGTGTGCATGCACAAGTAGTGGAGGCTAAAGTTAGGTGATAATGGAAGAAGGATAAATGGCATGATGGAGGATCATCAATTTGGCGATGCCTTTATACAAGAGGCAAAAAAACAAAGCGCTCTATTCTATGATGATCATTTAGGAAAACAAGTTGCCTAGGAAATCTTCTCTCAAACTAAAGCTTTTGGTAATCATCTACAGACATGAAAATATAAAGGTAAGTCCTTATTAATTCCAGTAAGTTTGAAATTGACCTCATTAATATGTATCAACATTGTAAATCATATTTCTATTCTTATGAATTTTGTATTTTTATCTTTTATATACATCTAGAACCGAATTGAGTCTCTTTATTTTTAATCATCTAGGATCTTTCAAACTTAAGACCTGATGTGAGAGTATCAAACCAAAGAAAGTTTTGCTTTATCATCAACTAATTTTACCATATTGTACCTATCAGACCATCAATCTCTTATGTGCCACTTCTTCTTTATTTTGCCTCATTTGAAAATTTGGGAGCTTAGGACCTAAATACTTTGGACCATGCTTTCCATTCACGACCTTCCATAAAAAAAATCTTGAATTCAAATGCATACTCAATTGGGATAGTTCTTGTATCTATCCTAATGTTCTGAGGTATTGTCAATAAGAGAAGAAATTTATATTTGAATCTTATTTAATTCAATCAAAACTAAGTCAGATCCTTGTGGATTATTTGAAATTGTGAAATTTTTTTCTCAATCTTCAATTTTGGGACTAATTCTAAGAAGGAATTCTTATTTTTATGCTAATTCTACATCTCTCTGATGTTTTTCTTGTCATATGTGTGACACACTTGTAAATCTAGGTTGTTGGGATCACCCAAAATATCTCCAAGAGACCCCTTAGTGGTAAAACCTTACCCGTGTCGGTTTAATTCTTATGTGCTTTTATCTCTTAAAATTTTTAAGTCTATTTTTGATAAACTAAGTTGCATGTCATATATTATACCTGATTCGCACATCAACATTCAACTATGTTCTTATAGCCTCAAACTTAAGGTTTTTCGAGCAATGCATGTTACAGGTTTCATTTTTGTTAACCATTTTAGTCACCTTAATCCATTGTGACCTCTAACTTATGCATTACTTAGAAACCAACTCAGTAGCTAGCCACAAAATGGTAGCAATCGACTCATGCTCAATCCTTCTCATTGTGTGTATGTCTTTAGATCTCTATGTAGAGCCCCATTTCTTGGAATGTTCACACTCTTTTTCTTAATATTATATTTGTTTAAGTTCATCACCAGCCTCTCTATTTTTCCCTCAAGAAATTAGCGTTCTTGATGTAGCTCGATAAATTAAGGTGAATCTGCAAGTTACTATAAAATTTCAATATGCTATCAAGGATTCGTAATCGATAGAAGGTAAGCAGTTCATTTTCTTGAGTTAAGGAGTCGATCTATGCTTTAATGGCATTGGGGAAATTAACTATCTTGTTTAGGTCTACGCATAGCTATGAATCACAATTATTTGGAGGTTTCTAACGATTTTTTATCTGATCCATGTCTACATTTTCCTTATATCTACATGCAAGTGCTCTGTGAGGTGACTCCTTATTCCCATCTTATTGATTGTTGTGTATATCTTTTTCCTATGTGAATGCTAAGATCTGAAACAAACTTGTAGATGACTGAAATTTATAAGTATTTCACCATGTAGTTTGTTGATGCCTAAAATTTCTAAGCAAACAGCCTTATGGGAAACTCAGTTAATGGGGGGACCAATTGCACTAAACTGAGTAACCTCTGGGTTTTTTAAAGAAGTCAGCTCCTTCTATAATTTGGGAGGTTTGGAATGGGAAAAGGGAGCAGATATAAAAAATAAAGTTTAATCTAGGGTGATGCGCCAAGAGTTAAGTAAGGGAACAGTAAATCTTCCTTTCAAATGAGATTTAAGGGCTCGTTCAGCAATCTGCATATCCGAAAATAATAGAAAGCATAGATGAAAAACCTAAGAAGTTTACCAAATAACATAACACAACTTCCATACACATTTACTAAACAAGAAGAGTTTAAAACATTATCTGAATCAACAAATTATATTGAAATTGTAGAAGTTTTGCAGATAAACTACTAAGTACAAGAAACAACACAGTATAATGTTTTATCCATTAACTAAGAAACAGAGAGGCCGAACAATATGGCACAGTCTGTGAGTCTTAATACAATAATCAAAACAATACAAAAGGCCTATAGTATTTTTCACTTCTTTTTGTGATTTTTTTCGAACCCTTTTTCCAAGAGCTGAAGCAATATATATAGATCACCCACCGCCAAAGAGCTAGTAACAAAAAATATTCCAAGGCACCGACAATGATGCTCCGAAGTAATTGCAACAGAAAATATTCCAAAAGATAGAATGCATTCACCTTCGAATAAGATGTGCCCCTCTGCAAATGATGACTGTGGTCCTAGTGTGGAAGCAGCAAAATTCCCATGAAGACACGTGTCACCCACACATAGAGTTGGTTAGGACACGTGGCACTACGGTGGGGCTTCATATTCATTCTTGTCTTCCTTGCGATCAAATTCCCCATAGAGAAGACACATAGAGAATTCTTTGTTTCAAGCACTAACTATGGGGTCCACTAAAAGGTTACCTGCGGATTGATGCAACGTGGCATGCAGGCGGAGCTCGAAGGAGCAAAGGAGAGAGGGCTCTCCAAGGCCTGCACTGCTGACACATGGAAAACGAGAAGGGCTCGATAGAGAAACAAGGGAAGAAAACTTTCCAAGGAGTGCACAGCAAACATGTGGAGCAAGCGGGCGAAGGTGCTTCAAAAAGGGGCCCAAAGATATTCAAACACATGAGGCACAAGCCAGGGCCGATGCAAAATAAACCATGACCACTCAGAGGGAGCTTAAGGATTTAATCCATAGCTTTTGGTGACTATCAAGGGAATTTCGCCTACAGAATGGGAACCCAAAATTTTTGGTGTGAAGACCAAAGTCTTATCCATTAGGCAACTATCAGAGCTTCAAAAGCATGGTCTGCAAAGGTAACCAATCATCCTTGGATGGAATCGATAGGGTGTGTAGATTCTCTTGCACCTCATGCAAATTGATTATTTCTTTGAAGGGAAGCTCCATGGAGATCCCAGTCCCCAACTCGAGTTGAAAGAGAAGTCATGTTATTTGATGGGTGGCACCTTCTATGTCTAAAGCATTGGGAGGTTGACTGAAATCTTGAAAGGCAGATAAATCCCACTGCTTTTCCTCAATTTTTGCTGCGATATATTATGTTGTGGCCACCGAATCATCAGAGAGAAAAGGGGAAGGCAAGCCCATTTGAGTCAAATGGGAGAATTACATCTGCATTTTGTTCATAGTCTAACTCAGTGTTGTTGAGAAATTGCTAGCTTGGAGGATGGCCGCATGACAATGGATGAATTCTCTCACCTTCTTGGTGGCTGACCTCTGATCTTCAATCCCTGCATTCACCAAGTCAGTGTTTGCCACCACATACAACTTGTCCAACAACTTCTCTGCCTCTAGCACCTTTTCTGCGATGAACTATGGAACTTGCTCCATCGTTCCATGCATTTCCCTACTTAAACTTGCCACCTCTACCATGAATTAGAGCATCAGCTGAAGAGTCAAACAGAAAGACTTGACTCTCTCCCAATAGGAGATATATAACTACTAGGCTACTAAAAGGAGATTTGATTGAGGAACAGGGGGTTGGGGAGGATTTTTCAAAAGACCAATCTTTGTCTCCTTTGACCCCACATCCTACATCAGCTCTTCAATTCTCTTGTCTATGGCAGAGAGTCGTTCCTATAGAGTCCTCAACTCAGCAAGCAATTGTTCCTTAGCATGGCCTCGAGTTGTGGATTCTTTTTCCAGGGAGAGCTTTACTTCTTGGATCTCCTCAAACTAAGCTTGTTAGTCCTAGAACTCCTTGTCTTTTTGTTGCATTTCCTGCTCTAATTGAGCTCGTTGATCTTGAAGCTCGTCATTCTTCTATTGCATTTCTCCATCTGCCCAAGCCAACTAGTCTTGTAACTCCTAGTTTTTTTGTTGCAGTTTTGCAACTAGGCTTGGATCTAGGGACTTGAACTTTGCAAGTTCCTCTTGAAGTTTGGCCTTTTTTGCTTGCGCTTTTTGAGATATTCGTGCAATCTCAGCATCCTTGGCCTTCTCCTTTTTCAGTAGGACCTCTAGCCTTTCTTTAATTCTCTTGATCTCCTCCTCCCTTTTCTTCAGTTGGTGACTATGCTTGAGAAAGTCGGTAGTCACCACTCTCTAGGTTTCCTCCATCAACTCAACTTTGTCTTGCGGTCGGGCTGTGTGCAGATCGATCCCTACAGCATGGATCATATAATCTTTGGGTTGCATCTCCCCTTGCAGTTTGATGGTGTTTAGAGTCATGGTTGCAAAATGAAAAGACCCCTAAACTTCATTGAAAAGGGTCTGCATGCATGGTTCGGCAGGTTTTGTTGCATCCTTTTCTTTTCTCTTTTGGACCCTAATAGCCTGTGCTACTTTAGTTTTGTTGCTTTGCCCCATAAATTCTTTTAGCAATTTAATTAATTTGTTGGTAAAGGGTGCACCAAGAGGAAGAGTGAAAGGGAACGAGAGAGTTGTGGTCTTGGATGATGTCTTCTTTGGCAGAGAGACTGTTACTAGGGAGAACGAGGTATGTTATGTCAAGGTCCAAATTGGGAAGTAGCGGAAGGACTCATAGGGAGCGGTGGCGGTAGCAGAGATGTAGAGGATACCATCTATTGGGAAAGCTGAGTTGGAGCCAATTCAATAGTAGCAAAAGGGGTAGCAATGGCAGGTCCGAACTGGGCTACCACAAAAGGTGGAACAGACCACGGGGGAGTAAAAACTACTTGTCCAATTTGGGAGAATTGAGAGAAACATCCCACGATTGTGGAAGCAAAAAGTGATAGGCCGACGCTCAAAGTAATTTGGGGCACAGATACAATAGAGGTAACCAAAGATTTTGAAGTGAGAAGAGAGGGAGAGAAAGATACCTGAGTTGCAGAGGAATCTAATCCTTGGCTTGTTGCAGGTTCCTCTGAGCCTTCTCCAAAAGTTGCATCTATGTGCGGCCTCTACGCAGGTGGAGAATTATCCACCTCTATGACCTCCTGAGGTTTTTGGGCTACTCTGGATCTCTTTGTAGCCCTTGTACATGGTAGTGAGGCCTTTGATTGCAATGCAGTCACTTGTGCGCTCAATGAAGCTTTCTCGGGTTGCTCCGTTGCTTTTTTGGTTCTCTGTGTTCGAGCATTTTTTGCCTCTTTTCTCTTTATTATTGCCCTTGCTTCCTCAGGATCTACATCCTCATCATCACTTGCATCAATATCTTCATGCCCTTTGTTCCATAGATCGTCAAATTTTTCATCCTTGTCTATCTCCTAGAACAAGGCATCAAGGCATTTGGTCTCCTGACAATAAATCCAAAAGTCTGTAATTTTTTCCTCACTCCACTGCCATCTCTTGACCAATTGATTACAAAGGGTGGCCCCCATTTTAATATTTTCATTGGGATTATTCAAAGTAAAATATAAAGAGAGTCATGGAAGCCTCCTATCATCAGTAGGAACATAGGCCAAGTCCACAAATAGATCATCTCAGTCCCCTGAAAGCGAATTCTGTCGAGCTTCCCAATAAAGTTGGGAGTTGTGAGTCACCTTAATGTTCAGCTCCGCTAAGTCATTTTCGGGATTATAATCCCATTTGTCACAAATTAATACCAGCCCTAGATGAGCCAACTTCACCTCTAGCAAACCATGTGTCTACTTCTTCAACATTATTACCTTACTGAAGGTCAAAGGGCATTTGAA
>VDFB02255814.1:0-41646 GCA_007258455.2 Sequoia sempervirens
GTTTTGATGGATTGCAGCAATTTGTGAAGGCAGTTGAATCACAATATTTTTGACAAGTTGAATTCATCAGTGGCTGATGATGGATGGTCTCCTTGGACCGATAGCAAACTGATTACAGGTGGATGACAACGAGACATTATGGTAAGTGAAATAAGCACGTACTTAATATTGTTGTTATCTCTGACTCTAATAGTTTCTCATGCGACTTAACTTCTATTTAACCCGTTGTTTCCAAGCATAAATTGTTCACATGGAGTTTTCAGTATCCATATGTTGGAATCAACTTGAATTCATCCTTATTGATCTATTGTTAAACCAAGAGAGATGTTTTGAGTATTTGTTATAAAGGTTAATCATTTAATTTAATTACAATAAGAAAATGTGTAGCCAACCATGGTCGAGCATTATTCAGGTGAAAAATTGTAGTGATTAGTTTGATGTTTGCCTTTGGCTTTATTAATATTAGATTGTGCTGTCACCGTCAATCCAGGTGGAATAACTCTACCGTGCATCTTTGTTGAATCTCCTGGAATCCCAACCTCAAATAATGGAGATGCAATGTCTGTGTGCTTTATCTGTAAAATCGCCAGTTTAATAGGCTCCTTGACTGTAGAAGTAAAGCGAGATAATATTGTTTATATCTGCCATACACTGAATGCAATGAAGAAACTGGAAAGGCTCCCATCGATCACTTTGGCTCTCAGGCCTTTCAGTGGCAAAGGTTATCCCCTGATTGAGGGTAGGATGATTACAGCTGGAAGGGGCCTACCTATCTATGGATGGGGTGAACTGCTCTCTCTATATAGACTTAACTATTCTTTTGAAATTCCTTATTGGCACAAACTGGAAGATTGCTGCCAAAGATTTGTAGAGAATCACATACCCATGTTTTTAAATTTATAGCAATTAGTATAGTTGCCCTTGAGAAAGTAGGTGTAAAACAAGAGAGTATAAGTACACTGTTCTCCACTAAAAATAACATCTATAGGCCAGAATAATTATAGGCTTTTTGTCAGTCACCCTAGCTTATGTCTCATGTTTTGACATTGTGTAGATTGCTTCATCTTGTATGGAGATATCATGGAGAAGCAAAATTCAGGATTTAAAATACAGTATCGATAATTTTTTAATTTTTATTACTGGTCCACTACAGAGTTTGCCTTTTATTTATAATCTTTGTATTAGGGTATTTCAGATTGACTATTATTCTAAATTTGTTGATTGTTTTGTTAATAGCATGTACAGAAGGGTGTCATAGCAAATACATATTGTTGCTGATTATAAAGGCACGTATTTTCCATACAATTAATGTTTGTTGGTCTCATATACGAAGATGGTATTTTGGATGGAGGCAATAACTTCAAAGTGAAGTTATAAACACTGTATTAAGGAATATGATGGTTTTGTCAGGATGCTTATGTTGCATGGGGCTTTAACTACTTTTTAAATGGTGGTTTTCTGCCCTTTTTTCAATTCTCAGTACACCTTGTTGATAAGGTTTTATTTTGGAGATTATAATTTACTTCAAGTAAGAACATGTTCAAGTTGTTTTGGCTGGTTAAACCACATTCTGTTGTGTGAGAAGTGGTCTCATGTTGAACCTCTGCCAGATCATCTTGATTTAGCTGTCACAAGTTTCTAGAGATTTAGCTGTGCACTCATGGTTAAATCTCAGAAGATTTTAGGAGTAGAAGATCTAATTGGAATCTTATGCAAGTTATTAGAGGAAACACATAAATCTGCTTAATTGCTCTTCCATAAATAAAAGAACATGCTATGCAAAGCAGGGACGTGATATCGAAGAGATGGTCAGTTAAGTGCTAGGGCATAATTATTTTAGGTATTCATTTCATTTACTTCTCCTGACTTTATGTACGAAATAATATTTATCTGTTTCTACACCAATTAATGAACGCATCAGTGGTCTAAATGAACAAACACCTCAAACTTGGGAACATATATGATTGGTAGCCCTGCTCAAAGCAACTGGATACCTTTCCATTTAAGATTATATGGTTCTCACAGACCATGGTATTAAGAATGATTATTTTGTAAATGCGATCCATTATCGGGATGTAAACAATCCATCATCAAGAGTTTGGTGCTTTTTCAAGGTAGCTTTTGGGCACCTGATGCTATTTTCTTCATCAAGAGGACGTATCTTTTCTTCAAGTACCTAGGCTTTTGGGAACCAACCATTTGCGAGAGTCAAGGGCTGACCTAAATTTGAAGGTAAGTGTCCTTATCGACATGATACAGAGTTTGGTGTGGGCCTTCCAGCTTTCATGAGTGTAAACAAAGATCTTATACTTGAATATTCAGTATCCCCTATAAGATGGAAATATTTTATTCTTGTTTCATGGGTTGTCCTTATTTGACAAAGATCTAGTCACTTAAAGACATAAGAACATAAGAGGTCTTATGTAGAGGTTGGAGATATTTTAATCTCTCAATTAATTTTTCCTTGATCATCTTATTTCATGGTTTGGCATCAGGTGTGATTGAAAGGTGTCAGTGTTTGAACTGCGACATGACAAAACAAGAACAAGGTTAATGCGTTTCTCAAGAGTGAAGATCTTTTCAAGAATTATAGCAACAATGCATAATTGCTAGCGAAAGACCTTTCAATGCAAGGGCCTATAGCATTATGATAATATGATACTTGCTTTTGTACCATACCGCAGAGTTGATGCCCCAATAAAAACATAAATTGCAAGTCTGATTTCACCAATTATGCAATGTAACAGCGATATAGAACCTGAATATCCAGTGAATAACAATAAAATCATACCTCCTAATGTGTACTTTCTTCATGACAATTACTATTAAATTTCAAATTAATTGATAAATATTTAAAATAATTGCTCTTTATTTGTTTCAAAATTCTACTAAATTGCTTTGGTGAAATTTACATGTTGACTTGGCTACGTGAGATATAGTACCTTGCATGTTAAATTAGAAGCCATTGGCTGACTGCTAATTTGCATTTTTGGGGTTGGATAGTCAATAGCATATGTTCAAGGTTTGAGCACAAGTCTTTGCCCTTGTATTCTTTTATATAACCAATCATAATTAAGACAACGAAATTGTACCCTGTATTATGTTATTGATCCGTTTGAATAACCTTTACGTTAGAGAAATGTATTCATTGTTGTATGTGTTTTCAAATATAATTAAGCTGCTTTTGTGACTTTTCAAGTTCAAAAAACTTGGGTGTTTAACGTATAGTACAATTGATTCAGTTAAAAGTTAATTTACTGTGCATGCTAAATTTAGAAGCCACTGACAGGTTACTAAATAACATGCACGGCAGCCGTTTGAATTCTGTTGTTGGTTGTCAGTTCCCCTTTATAACCCCATAGGTCATAATGTGGTAGTTTATAACCCCATACTGTGGTAGCTTTGAGTTGGAAAGTTGTCACACACTGAACAATAACATAGGTTTTATTTTCAGTCACCACCTCACATCAAATCTTCAATTAAATCTTCTTTTTTTCGTTCACCTGTATGTTAATTGACGGGCCAAAAAATTGCTATCTACTAAATCATATCTTAAAGCAAATCTTGTAGCTGTCAACTTTTTATCAAATCTACCCATGAATGCAGTACCATAAATGCCTATCGCTGGGAATTAATTACAAGTATCTTTTCTGCATTGGTATATGTATACAGCTGCCGCTTCTTCAGCTCCTTCAAAGGAGTTAGTGCAGTGAATGGACCCCACCTTCTCTTGACCTTGAGGAAGAAAATGTTTTATACTTTCCACAGATAATTGCACCAGCTAATGGTGCACTGCATTCTAGTAGGGTGCTTTGTTAGGCTGGAGGAGATTGTGAGCCATGCCACCGTTGGTGCGGCATTTGGAAGGACTTTACATGCAAATCCATAGACTCCAGTAATCCTCCCAGGCATCATTCCTGTACTCTTGATAGGTGTCCCAGAAAGCACAAGGCCTTTCATAGCTCATCGGAACCTACTAATTAGTAGCTATTTTCCTTCACTCTAATGGTATCGAAACCTATAAAGACAATATCCAGAGTCTGCCCTGACAAATAATTTATAGAATGAAACTACCTTCATCTTTTTGTCTTTTTTCTCACCGTCATCCTCTGCCTCTTTGTTCATTTGATCTTTTTCATTGTGGGGTCCCTTTTTAAAACCTCTTCAGAGTCCAACGATGCCGTTCTATTGGTGTAATTAACATCATTCCATTCTTCTTTCTTTGGCATTAAGCATGGAATCGTGCCTTGAGAAGTATTCTGTAGATGTGACGAGAAAAGCCCCATATTTGTGCTCCTGCTTAAAGTTCGATACAGATCAAATTTTAGTATAGAAGGATTTTGATCCTTAAAAGCCATTTATGAAATGCAGCTGATGTTTAAGCAAATAACTTATGGTAGATGTTTGGCTTTGACAGTTTGACTGCCTAAATAACAAGCTCTGCACTGCTAGTGAAGAAATGAAATGTGAATGGATGGGAAAAGCCCACTTTACCGCTGAGCTTGGTGTGGCACAAATCAAATGTCAATGGATGGCAGCTGCGGCATTGTCCTTTTCTTAAAATAGAGGCATTTGACATGAGGGGGCCTACGAGATTTTTAATCATTGTGCCGAAAGTGAGCACATGGATATGTTGACGTGTCATCATGCATGCTACATTTGTCCGTCCCAGGCATGTAGTTTTACCCAGTAAATTATTCTCTGCCAATAGAAAAATTATGTAAGAAATGAAAAACCTAGGAAATAACAGACTTTAGTAGAACAGTTCAATATTTCAACTTTCATGGTTTTCGACACACTAGTAGTTAAATAATATGATTACATTAACATTACAGTGTTACCTAAATACGTTTATGAGATTTAAAATTAAAAAGTAAGGAAATATAAAAAAGCATACATAATCTTAAATTTTTAAGTTAGCACCTACAAATTTGTTTTAGTAAGAATTGCACGGGACTAAGATTTAAGGCATACAAAACTTAAATTTTTAAGTAGCACCTACAAATTTGTTTTAGTAAGAACTGCAGGGGACTAGGACTTTAAAGGCATACAAAACTTTACTAATGATTGCATAAAGTCTAACTCGTGCACCAGTCAGTCTAAGCAAGGTGAGGAGCACGGGGTGGTGTCATAAGTTACTGTGCAGTTTAAGAACAATTAGGTGCTCTAAGCACTTGAGCATTAGGCCTTCAAAGAACTTTTCCTTTTCTCACAAATAATATTCTCCTGATTATCAAACACTCAAGCTTAAGTGTGGGGAAGAATTCTTCATTGAAAATAACATAAGATCTCGGATCAAAATTTTTAAGATAGAAGAAAAATTAAAAAATTATTAGCCGTTTGGCTATATATTGCATGAGCTTTGGCTTGAAACAAGTCTCACGTTGTGAAACAACCATGGTTTCCCGTCAAAACTTTTGTGGATTGTTGTTACGTCTAAATTAAAAAATTATTAGCCGATTGGCTATATATTGCATGAGCTTTGGCTTGAAACAAGTCTCACGTTGTGAAACAACCATGGTTTCCCGTCAAAACTTTTGTGGATTGTTGTTACGTCTAAAGGCATTACATTGTTGCGGCATTGGTCTGTGTACATAAGAACTTTGATGCTTTCCACCGCTTGGTTATGTTGTGCTGATCCGTTCGCTCATTTTAATCAGTGGCAGGCGAGAATAAATAAGTGTTTTTAGCTGTGTATCAAGACGTATGATGTGTGAGCATGTGAGCGATTCTTTCTACTGCAATTAGGTCACAAATTCATATCCTCTGCCCTCACCGCCTCCGTTGATCATGAAATATTGCACCGCCCCATTGTTAAGCAAAAAGGAGAGGAAGAAGCTAGAGCAGAGGCAATTATCTGAAGGTACACTCAATTCCAACCCATCCGAGCTCCTGTACTTTGTTCTCAATCTAATCCTTTCAATAAGGACATGACACATAGGGAGGTCTGTCCACACCGTAATGGAGGAATTTAATCCCCCTCTACGCATTAATCGCCCGCAAGAAGGGACGAGGGAAGGGCACACATTGAGGCAGATTTAATAGCTTGAATGGAGACCCCTGACATGTTTTCAGATGGCACGCAAAGAGGAGAGCAGAAGGAAGGGACGGGGCCAGGAGTTAGTGTGGAAGCACTGTCCACACCGTAATGGAGGAATTTAATCCCCCTCTATGCATTAATCGCCCGCAAGAAGGGACGAGGGAAGGGCACGCATTGAGGCAGATTTAATAGCTTGAATGGAGACCCCTGACATGTTTTCAGATGGCACGCAGAGAGGAGAGCAGAAGGAAGGGACGGGGCCAAGAGCTAGTGTGGAAGCACGAAGGCATGAGAATTATGGGGGGTATGAAGTCCTTAAAGAAACGAGGTCTCATGGAATACCATGATTGTAGGATATGCGCAATATGGTGGTTTTTACAAGAAGCTTTTGGGATTTTGAAAGAAATGCCTCAAAAAATGTGGTCTCGCGGACTGCCATAGTTGTAAGTTATGCACATGCACAAAACGGATTTGTTGAAAAGACTTGGAAGCTTTTAGGTAAAAACCTTCACTGGCATCCTCCTTGCCTATGCCGCAATAAGAGCTCTTGAACGGGTTATGAACGCCTATCAAAGCATGTGAAAATGGTGCGAGTAAGGGTGCCCTATTAGAGGGTATGGACACCCACATAAGCAAAAAGGATAGAGGAATTTCGTGAGGGGGGTGTGCAGGTGCGTAGAGAAGTTATGGAGAATCTCTCTACAAATCGTTTGCACAGTGTTATGTATTAGAAGTGAACATCTCTAAAATCAATTGAATGGCTTCTTCAGTAGGGCAATGTGAGTTTTGTTATAAGTAGCCTCCGTCGAAGGTTGTGCATCTCAAAAATCTTACCATGGGAATGCATTGAGGAGGAGCTCGCGGCGCTCTGTAAACTCTTCAGCAAAATTTTCAACACCAAATTCAAGGTGGGAGCCAACCACAACTAGGCCTTTGTTGAAAATGTTAGTACGTTAACCTTACGCTTTGAGATCTCAAGAGCTTCTACTTTATTTCTTGGAAGATGAAGTAAATGGTTTCTCGATCATGAAGTTCTAGGTTTTTGCACTCTTTTCTCTTGCCTCTTTTCCCTGGTAAAATTTGTCTGATATTCTCTTTACACTTTGTTATCTGGGGAATTTTTAAGTTCAAAAAAATCAGCATTGAAATTGTGCTCGCACTTCTGAACGGGCAAACGAAACTAAAGAAGAATTGAGTGCGGCCCCACATCGTCTTTCAAAGCCAAAGAGGAGAAAAATTGCCATTTTAGTGACATAGTCTCCATTTTAGAAGTATGGAGATTATGTTCTAGTGAAGAGCACAGTAACCAACATGGGTGAGGACAATACCGTATAGGGCACTCCATAAATAAAAGTAAGCATTTTGCCTAGTATAGTGATTTTCAAGAGATGACAAGGAAGTTTTCAATGTGACATTGAAAAGCAAAGTAAAAGGGAAAGAGGAGGAAGAGTGAGATATTGCAGAAATGTTTTCAAAGGTGGAATATGTTCAATTAGGCTTCAGGCAAATTCACCTCCAACAATTCATCGCCAATAATTCATCACCATGACAAATTCATCTCATAGAAAATTCATTGTGATGAATTGTTGATGGTGAATGTAAATAATTTGACAATAAAATATAAATTGACATTTGTAAGAATATCTTTTGGCATTATTTATGTAGATTTTATATAAGATAGATATTTTAACTCCGTTGATATCAAGTCATTTGAGTTGGGTGGGCTATGTGGTTGTAAGCGGCCGTCCTATTCTGTCTTGAAGTGTGCCATTAGAATACGGATAGAGCCACAACGATGAAAATGTACTTTCCACGACAACTAAAAATATCAACCTCCATTTGCCATAAATTTGCATCTTCTACATTTATTGATGTTGGAAAATATTTGATAAGCCACTGTTTCTGCCCCTTTACTATGAATAGATTGAAGCAACAAGAGTATGACAATTGGGTTTGGAGATTAAGCAGCAACAGTACAAAAATTGGGGTTTCCTAAAAAATTCTTGCGACCTCTGCCTATTTCTCTCATTGGCATCATTGACAGGTTGACACAATTTGCGCAAAATATGTAGGTAAGTCACTTCCCATGATTTTAGTTAATTGTATTCTTTTAACCTTTTGCGTTACATAAACCATTTGCATCTGCTTGAAATTTTCTAAGCTTTTTTCTTTTAAGCAAAACCATTTCATGCCTATCCTACCATCGCTGTAGCCTATGAGACGACACTTCTTCAAGGATTTCGTCAACAGTTCACGTGCCTATTATATGCTTCCACATTATACAGGGCACTTACAACCACAACATCTTACAAAAATCCCCCTTCTGTTTGATGGATGTCTCAACTTGGTTCCAAAGCTCCCATTTGGGGCTACACAGGGAAGATGCTAGCAAGGTTGGGAAGCTGGGTGTAACACCTGCCAGTTGCATTTGCTTAAAATTTTCTAAAGCCTTTTCAACAAACCCATTTTTAATATATCTTGCAATCATTGCTTTGCATGACTTGACATCTCTTCAAGGCATTCTGTCAAACAGTTTGTGTGCCTTCTCTGTTCTTCCAATGTTCTCATACATGTTTACCAGTGCCATTTTATGCCTTAAATCCAAACTTGCTTCATCAAAAAACAAATCTAGCCCCTTCGGTCCACTCTTTGACTTGGAACAAGGTTATACCTACCGCAAGAAACAAGGGACTTATTTGTGGGACAGTAGGGAATAGGAGGTTTTTCTTACAGGATAGTAGTGGATGGCAATTGAAAAACTGGGGAGATTCAAAAGTAAATAAAATTTTAAATATTCATAAGATAAGGCATTCACCATAGCATTATATAACCGTATTACGAAACATTAGAGCTAAATTGAGGATTGACATGTCGACATTCAAATGAACAATAGATTTATATAATAATAATAGGAACTTAAGAAAATGAATTTAAAAATTTGTCATGCTTGCTATGTGTCATGCCTTGATACTTTCAATTATATTATGCATTCCCTAATCAAATCTATTTGTGTGCACCTTATTTTATTATGGAGATGTAATTTACAAATTATAGGAAATATCCCTTATTTCAATATGCGGTGATGGCTTGCTTATCCCCATACATAGACTCATACATGTAAGCCCATTGTATGTTGTCTCCATACTCACAAAAATCACCTCCTTTAACTGATTTCTTGAATGTAGTCCTTGAAAACAAGTTTGGCACATGCAATCCTCTCAAACTCGCTTTCCATAGGGTAATTAAAACCAACCATTCTTTAGATATAATAGTTGATAGAAGGCATGATTGTTGCATTAAAGAAAGAATATAAGCCCATAATGTGTTACCTCAGAGGGTAAAGATTCTGTAAATATTTTTGTCAATTATTTACATTTTTAAAACCTAAATGGAGTTAAAGCTCTGGAAAATGTTTGCAACAATAGTTCTAGAAGCTATAAAAAAGAAACTATCCTCAGCCTTTTCTGTCATAGATGACATTCTTTTACAATATTTGGTGCGAGTACCACTGAGGAACATCATCAAACATAATGCCTTCAACCTCATGTGCCCTCGATCATAGTTGGATGCCACTCTCTGGCACAATAGAAAATAAATGTGGCAGTCTTGGAAAGCAGGTAGCCTTTTTAAATACCGAATCTTGTGATAGCTAATTTGAATACAAATCTTTAATTATCTTGTTATATACGTCAATTTTCTTCATGTTCAGATAAAATATTTGCATCCAAAGGACCAAAACAATATTGATCTAGATTGTGACATGGAAGTCCTTCGAGGTAGTTTTGGGAGCAAGTTGTTGACCATCAATGCCCAACCACATTAACTTCTTGAGTTAGGAGCCTATCGCCACTGTACTATTACAAATGCTTTGCTCTAACAATCATGATTTCCCTGGCAACGAAAAATGTCAGGAGTAGATGACAGGTTCGCAATCGTGAGGAACTCAGTGAGTGGGATATGTTGCCCAATAATAATAATAACAATCTCTCCTCCTACCAGTGTTATTGCAAGTGGTGTGAATGCTTTTCTATTTTATGGTATTTGCAACATTTTAATATGCTTAGGCGTTCTTAGACTTATCCTCGGCTTTGTATGACCCATCCCATAAGTTGTTTTTGATATAGGGAAAAACAAATTTTGAAGGGAACCCATAACCCTTTAACAAAAAAGCAAGGCTATTGAAAAGACAGCAAGCAACCAACGAAAAAGACCAGCTCCTAAACAAGACCGATTAAGATTTACATTTAACATTTTTCATGTGGGAGCAAAGAGTCATGTCGAAAGATGACCAAGAGGATTTATCTTTTTTGCCCTTAACTATGATCCAACCATCTTCCACTTGCTCCGCCTTACCATGGCACGCCGGCTCGCTACCCTCAAGAGGATGAAAGCCAGCAACCAAAGTATTAGGAGTATCTTGATTCTTTAGCATAGATAAATACTTTTCTGAAAAGCCACCAGAAAGGGAAGCCGAAGCACATTCCCCTGAAATGGCAGCTGTTGACTCAATAGGGGTTGCCTTAGCGACCCCGCCATTTGAGACGACTGGAGGGGGCGTCCCAAGACCCAGTGATTCAGAAGTAGCCACCTCACAAACTTTGGGGGTTTCAACAAGATGATCAGTTTCAGCAACCCCACCAGAAGAGACATCCAAAGGGGATTCCACATGAGCTTGAGATTTTGAGGCAACCACCTCAGAAAAGCTCCTTTGTTGATTTGCAATCTTCTCAACCGTATAATGCTGTTGAGAGGCACCTTTCCACCAAGAAGTTGAAGCATTTTTCTCGAAACCACATTGTGCAGCAGCATGACTTGTTTTAAAACATCTTCTACAGCGGAAGGGAATCCCTTCATAGTCCAAGGATTGTAACCAAGAACCCTTTGAAGTTTTAATTAAAATTTCAGCAGGTAGCCCTTTTGAAACATCCATTTCAACCAAAATTCAGGCAAAGGTGGAGTGAAGTATGTTAGAAGTAGCAGCATCTACTAACAAGAAATCACCTAGGGCATCACTCACTTCCTCCAAAAGGGGGTCAAACCATAAATGGAGGGGAAGGTAAGGCAGCCGTACCCGTCCCATAAGTTGTTACTTGCCCAACTACTTTTGAGTAATAGATATCTTGTCTACAAAAAATAATTGTGACAATTAGAATTTCTGCATTCAATTCCTTACGTTTCTCCATGGAAAGCTTGAGCAAGCTTGTACCTATATATAGTTTAAATAGCTCAAAAATCTTTTCCGGGATGCTGACGTGTTCTAAGTTGACTAACAAGATTAAAATAATTTTCCCACAGCCTTTGAGAAGTACAAGATTTTGAGGAAAGGTTTTGCTTCAATAAAATGGAGGTTAGAGAATTGAATTAGTGGTTGTCTCTCTTACATCATTGACATATCTATACTGGATACCTCAACCTCCCTAAATACATGTTTCCTTGCATCCAAGGCTGTGAAGATTCTATAGCTAGATTTTTTGAATCCTCAAAATATTGCACTTCTCAAAAGCCTACAACTCAAATTTTTGGTACTTGCCCATGTCATATTAGAAAAATGAGGTACTCAGATAGTTCATGCATGAAATAGATCTGCATGAAATAGGATTTTCCAGGGAACCTGCCTCCTTGAAATTGAGAAGCTCATGAAATGCTCAACACACTACCATGTGAACAAGCACTCTATTGAGCAAGAAAACATAGATGTAGATCCCATCTTCTTGCAGGGCACATGGTGGTTCGATTAATGGACATTTATAGTTCACAATATGCACATTCACCACGTACCTCATGCTTACGGAGGTGTTTTCAATGCATCACTGAGATTAGTAAAATATAAAACTTGTAGAGCCTTGGTTACTCATCTTACTAAAACATGAAAGAATGAGTCATCTAACCTGACAAGTATGGGGCTTGTTTGTAAACCATTAGTCTCAAAATAAAATCTTCTATTGCAGGTTCGCCTAATTTCATTAATTTAGAAAACAGAGGTTGTACATGAACAGATTTTGATCATGAGTTTACAAGGTTAAAAATAGCTCAAAACAAAATCTTGTTACCAGACTATAAGATGCACTCCCAGATAAAAGATAATTGCTTATTAGCTACAATTTATAGATATGAATGGTGGTTGTATTGAATTTGTGGTATTTAAGTTTTGTTTTACTCAATCAAGATTGATAGAAAGCAGTGCATATTTGTAGTTTGCAGAAAGTGTAATTCTTAGTTAAAGATATTGGGAAAGCATGTTCATTATGTGAATGGGTGAAAGGGCTCAAAAGCAAAATTTGAAATGGTCACATAAGTAATCAACTACTTAAAACATCAGATATTCCAAAAAAAATGGTAATTTTTTTTATTTGAATCTATTTTGTCAATTGATTGTCTTATGGATGACACCAAAAACTCTGTCCCTTATTTGTGATCATTCAAACTAAAGTAAATTTATTGAGAATATTTAACTTTGGTTTCTTTCTCAGTACAAAAGTGCAGTACTGTTTTCCATACTATTATATATTGGTTGCATGAACAATTGTTACATTTGCTTGCAATGCTTCCCCATTGAATACTTAACATTTAGTTAACAAGGCAACTAAGAATATGCTACATAAGGTTGAGACCTATGTGACTTGTGGGTAAGATTTAGCGAGATGCATCTACCAAGAAAGAGAAGTTTTAGCAAACAATTATTCTTATATGTCCTATTTTGTTGAACCAATGCTTAATCTTTTATTAATTTTCTAAAGCTATTCTAATTTGAAGAGCATCCGCAAAACTGATATATAAGAGAGGTTAAGGAAGAAAAGCAATGTATTCTATTGATAAATAAATTTTTGGTTTTATGGTGTATTACCCTGGTCACATTCTTTTTTAAACCAATTGTTGTTGATAGGTACTAGGCCAACTACAATCTTGTGAGTATGAGACAATAGCGACTTGATGACACTGTTTTGTAGTGTTTCACAATTAGCTGTTTGATTAACTTTATTAATATCCATTTGAAGTCAGTTGTCAAATATTGGAGAACAAGAGGCAATTTTGTCTGTGTGCTTTATTAATAGAGCTATTATACAACATTGACTTTGTTGTTTTAAACACCACATGCTTCATCATTTGGTTGAGCCTATTCTGCAGTGTCTTGCAAATAATGATTGTAATCTTGCAGAATATTCCATTTTTACATGATCTATTTCATTAATATTATTGTATTTCACAACAATATACAAGTTCTTATGTATGCTACAAACTGATCACAAATAATATTATTTTGTAGTGCTGCAAGTCAGTGGGATGATATGCTTTTAAATTTAGTTGGTATTTTTATTATATTTAATGTCGTCATACAATTTCTTAGTGTTGAATATGGACGATAGATCACTAGATTTGAGGTGTCCTTTCTATGTGTTTATAAAAAAATCCTACAAGAAATTGTTCATGATGTGCATTAAACTCTCTTCATTGAAAATGAAGTTTAGTTGAATTAACAATTAAAACTATTTATACAATCTTAAATGTTGGGAACATATATTATTTTCAGTGATAAATTTTAAACTACAACCATACATTAGTAAATGTGTTAAGGATTTTATTTATTTATTTCTTTCATGTTTATGGAAATCTTTGCATTCTTTCATAACAATTTTAAAATTTATTTTTTATTTATATTTTAATTTTTTAAAATTTGATAGAGCCCTTTGTCATTGCTTCTCCATTGGTTCAAATACTCTTATAGACTTGTCTTCTACAAATGATAGTATTGCCTCAAACCAACTATTACATAATTTGGATGAAGGGAATTTTATTTCGTTAGGATGGAGCGTGAATCAAAATGATTGGTCTTGTTACACTCTTGCACTTTATTGATAGATCCCTCTTATTTTATGCAACCTACCATTTTTGTGAGTTCCATCAAGTGGAAGGTATTGATGAATTTTTGTCGAGTATAGTAGATAAATCTATAAAGGTGAAGGTAGAATAGATTAATCTTCATAGTGACCTCATTTTGATAATTAAGAAGCTTTAGTGAATTAAATAAGAGCTTGAGACAAAACTTATTTTTTGGGGGTTTCACTTTTTATATGAGAATCTTTTATTTTTTATTTTTATTATCTGGTAAATTCTACTTCCAAAGTGAAGTATTTTAATTTAGATGGCACAATTGTTTGGTAAATTTCCAATGCTTTATCAATTTGACCATATCCAATTCTACATACAATTTAAGGTTTATGCTATTATGATCTATGCTTATTGTAAATTGAATAGTTTAATGAAGAAGTAGGTAACAAAGTGTTGGAGGTGGAACAAAAATATAATGAGATACAAAGATGTATGCTCTTAATTGAGCATCTCTAATCTCTTCTTTGCTTTAATATGGTATAAAATACAATTGTTCTTGTTTAAATTTGTACTTTTCATAAATCAATAAAAATGAGACATGAATAGTTTATTATTGTATTTCTTATTAATAGAGTATTAAATAT
The DNA here is from genome assembly GCA_007258455.2 of Sequoia sempervirens. Lineage (NCBI taxonomy): Eukaryota > Viridiplantae > Streptophyta > Pinopsida > Cupressales > Cupressaceae > Sequoia > Sequoia sempervirens. Next base: position 14,512 of record VDFB02255814.1, read on the forward strand.
GCAAAACAACGACGTTATATTCCTTTCTTGAAATGTAACGTATTTCAATGTCATTCATCGTAGCTACTTCCTATTTTGATGGATTTTCAAGATTCCTTTTATCACACAATGCAAACTACAATAAATATATATATTCGAGATTTGGTTCTTTGTCACTCTTCAACTGCATGTATGCTTTACAATGCTTTCTTGTTTTTCCTCACGATCTTTCCCACTAAGCAATTTAAATATAGAATTGTATTTTCTAATAATATTTGGGAGTAAGGTGTTCTCTATATATTATTGACAATTTCTATATAATTCAAACAAGATGGAATGCACACATTGTATGTTTACTTCTTTATTCTGTGATAGAGATGGTTATACACCCATTATCTTTTCGTAATGTCTATTTTCTGTAGTGAGATTAAAACATTGTTTGTTTGGGTACTGGTGTTTGGCTGTATCTCCAAATATGTACTACATCCACTTTGTAAAAATATACAGACAATATTATACATGTGCTAAACTGTACGTCACTCCCCTTATTGCTTTTCTATATTTTTCTATTGGCGTAACCCTTGCACCCCTCGGGTGCAAGTGCTAGTATTATAGTATGTTATGATATTGCATTGTAATTAAGAACTTGTATCTAAGGGGAAAAAAGGCTTGAAGAAAGAAATGTATAATAAACAATGCTGTTTGTTGCGTCGATGTGGTTGCATTAACCTTGCAAACTATACGGCGCAAATTTGATTACACAGTTGTTTGAGGCACCTACTAATAAGGTGCCATAGAATTTGCAGCAGCTAGTGGATAAGAAAAAAGGTCATGCTTTGTGTTAATGCATTTCTCGAAAAAATTAATAAGAAATTTAAAGCCCGCTTAGTCAATCATTGCTTCACATCAAATGTTCAATCAATTATTTGCAAATGTAAAGAAGCGTATCAAATCTCCCTCTGAATGGTGAATTGGTTATAATATTAATACATGTTCAAGCAAGATCTTGTTAAACAATTACAAAGCTGATAAGTAGGAGGTATTTACAAAGCTCCCTTTAGCTCAATTTCTATTTTCCTTGAGCTTTCTTAGAATCTCCTCTTCGAGTGCCTCAACTTAGATTGTGACACGTCTCTAAATGAAGCACTCAAATCAAACCCTATTTCCATGCTATGATTGAGCTAGTCAATCTTCTCTTGATGTCTTTGCATCTAGGTAGTCAAATCACCCCCCTAAAAATCCGTGTGGAGGATGAAGAATTGGATGATGAAGGATTCATTGTGGATGTAGGGTGAAGAATCGAATGATGAAGGATTCATGATGCGAGTACATGTGAATGTAGGTGACTAATTACTCAATTGATCGTCCTTGTAAGCAAGTTGAAGACTTGTTGGAAATAGGACTATAGATTGAGATAAAGATGCGTACCTCATATTTGTATGTATTCACATGGTTGGCACTTTCCATTTATGTGTATAGGGAATCTCATTGTTTCCAAATTATCCTTTTGCACCATTTCCATTGTTTCTCGGAGTTGAAAATGGAAATGGAAAAGGTGAAATAAAAAAACTGAATCTGAGAAATGGATGTATATCTACCATAGGAACCATCGGCACACATGACTTGCTGATGGACCTATATCTGTGGGCTCTTTTTGCTCTATTAATTTCTATCTTCATCAATTCCAACTGCAAATATCTTCTTTGTGAATTTTGTGTTTATGCATTTCAATTTAAAATATCTAGTGAGAAAACATGGTGAAGAAGTTTTCAATTGAAGCATAACATGTACATGTAATAGAAATATACTCTTTTTGTCATCTTGAATCATTTCCAAGTATGATTTCTTGGTTTTTAAAATAACAAAAGCAAATGGTTGATAGATATTGAATATAGACACAAAATCTATCACAATTTTTTTTCAAAATAACTTCACTTTTGAAACTCCTTTTGTTATCATCTAATAGCAAGAATTCATGGATTTGGCCTTCTTGTTTATTACAATTTTGACACCTTCCATAGACATTGAAATTTTTTCCATCACCTCTTTAGGTCTTTGATAATAATTAAAAGCATAATACACATTAAAAACCACAACAAAGAAAAAAAAGTTTGTTATTTTACTAAAAAACATAATTTAGATTTTCATTGTTAAAATTTGGAGTTGTAAAGATGTTTTTAACAACAATCAACACTTTCCAAGATTACTCATCAAGTTACATAGCAACAAATACATATAAAACTACAATGGATGTTTAACTAAATTTAATTTCTCATTGAATCCCCACATTTCTTTCTATTGACCTCACACACTCCCTAAATCCTCTTAAAACACCATAAATGTTGGTGTATACCTTGATATTTCTACCGCTCTAAATGTGCAAAACAACTTAAAATGCAAGTGATAAAATACCAAAGACACCTCAAGATTAGCCAAAAGAGTGATAAACAATAAGGAAAATGGACTAAATAAAACACAAACGATTTCACCTTCCTTGCTGTTGATTTCTCCTTGATTGGCCCTTGCTTGGAATTGATTGTGTGCTCCTTAGATGATAGATTGAGTGACTAAGATGCAAGATTCTATATGCAAGATGATTAACAAAGATGGTTGAATGATTGAAAAGGCTTGAGGATTCAAATGGACAGCATGTAGTTATCAAAATGCAAAGTGTTTGAGAAGGAAAATTGGCAGCATAAGGTTGCTCAAAATGAATAAGTGTTGAAAATGCCCTTGAGGAGGGGGTATTTATAAGAGATTTTGAATTCTCTAGAGAATTCAAGGGTCAAGATTGATCCAACAAGGTCAAGATGAAGGGCTATGGTGGGTTGAGAACCCACAAGCCCTCACATCTTGACATGTGGAGGGTGAAGTGGACAAGAGGATATGAGGTGGAGGTGAGTTGTCAAAAAGGTACATGAGGTGGAAAAGGACATGCACCTTGGGGGATGAGAGGATTTCCACAAAAAGGGATTTCTTGTCCCTAAGTGGGAGTGAAAGAGACATTTGAGAAATTTTGGAATTCCTCAAAAATCTACATGGGAAAGTGAAAGGTGGTTGGGGATATAAAAATTCACATTCATAGGATGATCTAGAGGATAAAAGGTGGGCTCCAAAAAGGTGGGACTTGGTCACATGTGGAGATTGTGACAAGTCCAAGGTTGGTCACATGTGGAGATTGTGATAAGTCCAAGGTTCTAGAAGCCTTGGAAGGATGGAATGTGAATTAAAAATTCACATATAAAAGAGGGGAATCTAGGAAGAGTAAAAATGAATTAAAAATTCCTTGGAGAATGATTAGGCTTAATTAATTAGTAATTAGAGGATAATTAGGGACTAATTAGGATTAAAAGCCAACTTGCAAAAGTTGGAGGATGTGACACATCCTAATCAAGGATTAGGCATGTGCACATCCTTAATGAAGGATTAGGAAATAGATTAGGATTAGATGAAAATGACATGTGAGGAATTAAATAAATGTAATATTTATTTAATTTATTTGATGAAAAGGGGATTAAGGAGGGTAAGGTATTTAATAATTATTTAAATACCTTAGGGATTTGGCAGAATTAAAGATATTAATTAAATAATAGTAATATTATTTAATTAACTCGGATAAGAGGATGTTTAGATGAAAAGTGATAAATTTGGATAAATTAAGTGTCCAAATTTGGATGTCTACAGTTGGATTTGATACTTATAATTACACTACTAGTTTTTCTTTCCATAATAGAGTTTTGTCCCAAATGTGTAATAAATTATTTCAATCCCAAAAGAATGAGAAAAACATGTAGAACCATTATCTTGTGAATGTCTCCATGTGTATTGCATATTTTTATTGAAGATTTCATATGTTTGCCTAATCACATTTTTGTAATTCGAATATTTAATTAGTTTGCCATCCAAATGATGGTAAAATTATTGTAAATATTTTGTAAGGTATCTTTTCAAATTGGCATAAGAAATATATGGGTTTATTCACAAATTACTAAGTCATCTTCATTTTCATGTTTTGAAATTTCATTTATCTTCTTCTCTACATGCATAGAGCCTAGCTTATGTGTAAAGTTAAAATGACATTTTTTAGTAGTATTTAAAGGGATTCTAGTTATTGCATTCATTGGTGTATGAAATTTATAGTCTCTGTCTTTCGAATTGAATATATACCCCTATCTACTTCATGTTAAACCTTCCATCACACCAACACAATTAAAACATCTAAAAAATAATCTTCATTTCATATTGTGGTGTTTTTGTTCCATTCAATTCCATGTCTAGATGTGCATAATATAATTAGAAGTCGTTAAAGCCATATTTTTAAACATTACATGGTTGTTTATTTTCTTAATAAAGGTGCAAAACCTTGTATTGTCAAACCAACATATAGATCTAAAAACTAATCTTCATTTCATATTGTGGTGTTTTTGTTCCATTCAATTCCATGTCTAGATGTGCATAATATAATTAGAAGTTGTTAAAGACATATTTTTAAACAATACATGGTTTATTTTCTTAATAAAGGTGCAAAACCTTGTATTGTCAAACCAACATATAGATACGTAGAGCTAAATAAATAGGAGTATACTATGTGGTAGCTATTATTTTTGTCAAGGTATATGTCCATTTCCTATAGTTATATTTAGCACATCTTAGGGAATCCCCCTTTGGTCTATTAGAGGCTAAATTTGAAGGTCTTATCCACCCTAGTAAATTGTCCCATAATTGTCTAGCTTGATCATTAGTGTGATATTTTTATCCCCGAGTTTGACACCCTTTGTGCTTAGGAAAAACTTGCTTTAGGGATTTGGGATCCAACTACTTTGAGCACCAATATAATGACATTGTTGCTAGGAAAATACTATCTTGGTTTTTATTTGGAGAACTCTTATAGAATAGTCATTGAAGAGGTTAATTTTAAGTTCGTGGGATGCCAACTTGCATCAATAAAAGGGTGACATGGAAGTAAATTTTTATTTGGCACTTTGGAGTTAATCAACAAAAGGACAACACGGAAGTAAGTTCTTGTTTGATACTTTGGAGTTATGTTGCTAGAATTTCTTTGTCTCTTCCAAGTGAAGAGTGGTCAATATGTTTCTATCAAATCTAGAATGTGTGTTACAAATCAAAATACTTGAAGATGGAGAGAAGGAAACTCAGTTATCGACAAGAATAAGAAGAATCTACAACTCATTTAGGGAGAAGGAAACTCAGTTATCACTGGGTCTAGGGACGCCCCCTCCTATCGTCTCAATTGGCGGGGACACTAGGGCTTTCCCTATTGAGTCTAAGACTGCCACTTCAGGTGATTGTGCTTCGGCTTCTCTTTTTGGCGGTTCTTCTATAAAGTCTTTATCTGCGCAAAGGAATCATGATGAATCTCCAAATTTACTAGATGCTGGGTTTCATACTCATGAAAGTAGCGAGCTGGCTTGGCATGGTAAAGCGGTGCAAGTGGAAGAAGGTTGGATCACAGTTAAAGGAAAAAAAGGTTAAATCCTCTAAGCCTTCTTTCGACATGATTCTCCATTCCCACAAGAAAAGTGTAAATTGTAAATCTTGATTAGTCTTGTTTTGGAGTTGATCTTTTTCGCTGGCTGCTTGCTGTGTTTTCTGCAACCTTGCTCTTTTTGTATAAGGGTTCCGGGTCCCTTCAAAATCTGTTTTTGCCTTTATAAAAAAAAATGAAATATCAAAATAATGGTAAGGAATTTACATCCACCTATCAATATTCAAAAGTAGGTACATCACACAATAAAAAACCATAGAATAATGCATATATCTAATTATAAGATGAAAAGAAGAAATATGACTATTGGTAGAAGGGATTGTGGTAGATCCTATGATGCTCATACTCCTTGTCCATATCCCTGTTCTCCTAATTTGCCATATAGATATAGAATTGAACTAGACAAATTGATAGATCACCTCAAAAAGGAGACATAAACAAATAACAATAGTTGAATTGCAAGATGCTTGATTAAAAAGAACTCATGCTTATTAGTTGGACTAATAAGGATTATTATATAATGTATAAAATTTTGTCATGAGATATCAAGATGTAGAAACACGTTGCTGTCCAATATCAGGTACTCATCCTTATATGTCATATAGAGAAGAATTTAAATGTGAAGAGATATTGTTAGATCACCTTGAAAATGAGAAATAACTTCTTGTAGAGCTTGAATTGTAGGAAGCTTATCTTGTTGCACTTAAAAGTGTAACTAGTCTCTTAGTGAGTAGAGAGAAAAAAAATCCTTTTGAGGAAGGCTATGCTCAACATTATGAAGATGAGGACGATTAGTATGATGCATTATGATATTAATCAACGGAAGGAGAAACTAAGTATATTGACGGTGTAGTTGATAAAATTTCTCAAGGTAACCATAGTGTTGATCCACATTAGTACGAGTTGACTGCTCACAACATTGACCATTCAAGGGAAATCATATACTTGGAAACCCATAAGTCCAATACACGAACAATAGTAAGGATAAATAGAGGGAAGGGAATAAGATGAGGAAACGTAGTGCTACAAGGAAGGTAATGGAGGAGAGGATTCTAGTGCAACATTGGACAATGAAGAAGAAAGATGTGCCAAAAACTTGTGATGAGGAATAACCAATTTAGTCATGTAGACAAATAGATGAAGGAAGAACCAACTATGATTTATTGTAGTCAAGTCATGAATTTCATCTTTGTCTCAAATGAATTGACCATACCAAATGATCAAATGGATCTTTCATGTGAAGAGGTCAATCCACAAAGGGAAGAGAGATGGCTACACATTGAAGATGATATCTACAATGCCAAAAATGAAATTCTATCCTTTGATGCTAGTCCTAATTTTCTCTTGGCATATCATGATGGACAATATAAATTAATAATTTATTTTATCCTTTTCCTTGATCCAATTGAGGATATGAATGAAGAACTAGTGATTGAGAGCAAGGAATCAACTGTTACATTTGTGCAAATCAAGGAAGCTCTTCAAGATGCACCGACCTTGGTAAGGATAATTATTTTGAACCTTTCAATATTTTACCCATTGCCACATCATATACTACTGGTTGTGCTTCAAAATAACGAGGATGGATAAGAACAACCCATCACACTTATTAGTAGGTATTCACATGATGAAAAATGGAGGTGTGCACCATGGAACAACAAGATGACATCCATACAAGATATTGGGACAAGTTTTGATGTAACAAAGTTCAATGAGATAAATTTCAATTATGCATCCACCTTTTGTCACCTTGAAGATGATCCAAGAGGTAGGGATATTTTATTTCATCTAGAGAGCATGAACTATCCCCTTGGAAATAAGAATAATCAATAGCCCGAACATTTGATTTGTAGCTCTAAAGATATGTGTTGATATGAAAAGATCATGGTAGATTGCTACTCAAATGCTTGAACTGTAGAAGAATATGGCTCATGGTATGACCATATAAATTTGTTGAGGATGGTCATAGTGCATACTACCTCAAGAGCTTGGCCAAAAGTCTTGTGAAGTTGCTAGTTAATGACACTATGTAGTAAAAATAATTCTTGTAAATAATGGTTCTTCTCTGTACACATATTGTGTTTTATTCTTGTGCAATTATGAACCTTGTTGTTTATAATGAAGTGTAATTGTATTGATACCCTCTTTATTATCCTTTTTGGGGTTGCTCTAAGAGATATCTAGATTCTTGTTGTACTTGCAAGAGACACACACTCCCAACTAGAGCTTATGTTGGTGCCAAACTTTGAAGTGCCTAAATTTTCTTGGTTCAAGGCCCCTTTGTGTATTTGACCTCATTAGGACCATCATATATATCCAATATGAGATAATTCCCTATGGGTTTCTTTTGGTCATTTTTGTATAAGTGTTGTTCCTTTTCATCCTCTACATCCTTATTAGTTTCTAGAAGTTTCCAAAGAATTGAGAAGTCCTAAGTCTAGGGTGTTTTTGGTTATTTTCTAGCATTTTTGTGAAGTTACAAAATTTTATTGGACAATCAAACATTTTCTTTCTCATTCATATCTAGTTCACGCGTCCAATCTTGCATAAAAATCCCAGTCTTTTGGATCTTTCCATCCTTTTGTTTCCCTTATCTTCATCCTTTTATGGGCTTGTGATGTGGATCTAGATATTTCATCCCAACTTTACCCCCTTCCATTTCTGCATAGAATTTCCAAAAAGTATATAAGGTCTTGTCTTCATTCTATTTTCTTTTTTTTCCTCCTTTTGTGGGATTTCAACTGTCATTTGGATATTTTCCTTACATATTGACTCCTCATCCACTCCCACATCATATCTTCACAAATACTTAATCCATTATTTGTCTTTATCCTTGTAGAATTTTGAGGTGCATTTGAACATGTTCCGCCTTTACCTCATCCACTTCCTCTATCTTGTTCTACAAGATTTTCCTACATCCTTTATAGAATTTCCTCACACATTAGAATTTGTGGAACTCCATCCTAAATATCCATTTCCCTTATTCCTACAATTTTTTACCATAACTTCTCCATGATGCTTCCATTGCTCATTTCACCCTTTTTGTAGAGTGTAATTGGAATTCAAGATCATAATTTCTCCCTTGCATGTCTTTTTTCACATCCTTCTCCACTTTGTATTATATTTTTTTCTATTTTCCTCTTGCACTCCCTAGATCCTCTCAAAATTCCATTAGTGCCAAATTTGACCCTACAACTACCTTGCAAATTTTCCCACCCAAAAACTATTATTTATTTTAAGGGGGTAGATTCACAAACAAATCCAATAATGGAGGATGAGGGTGGCCATGTTGCTATTAATGAGGTATGTGATTTTCAATTGCCAAAGATATTCCCACCAAATATTGATCGTTCGTCATGAATTTTGCATCTCATTTATGGCAACAAAGAGAGGTGGTTGAGGTGGCATGCTCTCATTTTTGTAGAATGTTGTAACTTTACAACACCAAAGAGAGATATATTAAGTGATCAATCTACTCTCATTTTTATAGAGTATTTCAATTCCTTCACCTTGGAACAAAATTGATGAACTCAAGACATGAATGTTGACAAAAAAAATATATAAAGATACATTAAATCTTCTCAAACGGTTGTCATCAAAACATTTCCTTCCATTCAAAGCACAATTTTTTTAATAGTGTGACTAAATTGTGATATATTCTTCCTAAAATTTTAAATATATTTTATAATTTTTTTGCATAAATACTACCGTCTAATTTAGCCCCCTTGATTTGTCTTATCTAGCCAATTACATATTTCCAACCATATCTTTATATTTTGAAAAGTAGTCCTTTATGTACTACATAGACATTGAATTTGATGGGAATTGTTGCCCTTGAAGTGCTACTTTTGTTATGGTTGTCATTTGAAATTGCTTTTTATGCCCTTTTTGTACTATAGTATTTATTTTAACTCTACCAAGCTTAATGATAAATGGAATTTTCCAATATAGGTTGCTTTTGTAGAAGACATTCCAATTTTTTTTGCTTTTAGAGTTAATTTATCGTAATTCAATTATGATTTTATAGTTTATAGAAAAGGAAAATGATAGACAACTTTGAGTATTGTCACTACCAAGTAGAAAAATAGGTGTTCAAAAATCACAAAAATATATTATCCAAGTGAATAATATTCCTACATAGGTTTACCAAAAATAAACTTAAGGTTGAAGAGCTTTATCTTCAAAAGCATATAATACACTACTTGTGTTGCAAACTAACACAAACCAAATAAAGAAAAAAATTAGAAAAACACAAACGACCAAACCACCATTGAGTAGAGAATGCCTCCTCAATTGCAATCACTATTGCATAGCCTCCCTAGGATAGTTTGTGTCCATTGCTATTTGGGCTAAAATGAGCATTGAGAAGTTAGAGTTATTTAAGGAAATATTCTAAAATTACCAATCATACTCGACTCGTATTCAATTTTGGAATTAACTTCTAACATTATAGTTTATAGTTTAAGTAAATTTCATTAGAATTAAAAAAACATATATCTTTCCGACATGTCACAATCATGAATTTCTTTTATATTAAAGGGTCTCATTGTAACAATTTTTTTCCTGCACATTTCAATCATATATTCGTTACAAGTTGTATGATTTAAACTTTTTGATAATAATCTTTGAAAGACATCTTTTAATAATTTAAAAAACAAAAATTAAGTTGGAAATCCATAACGTCGTATCTTCAAAATGTTTGATGTTGCCGATGTCTTCACAAATTTTAGAATTATGCAAAGTGTCATCTGCAATTAAAAAGAAAGAAAGAAGAGATTATTAAAACAGAACACAGAATTCTTTATTATCCATTGTCAAAGTCTTTGAATTATAAGCTGTCATTGTCTAAACCTCTTTTAAATTCACATAATGGTGGTCAATTTTAACCCATCTGCCATGCTCGTCTGAAAGCTCTAGGACCACGGCGTGCCTTAAATTTATCTTTAACAACACAAGCCCCACAGATTTATTTGGCTTTATATAAGCTTTTCAATTATAAATCTGGACTTCAATTCGAAAGTGAAACTGTTAGAAGAATTTAATTTATCTTTTTTAAGGTTTTGTTTTTTAATAATTTGGATATTCAAATACAAGTCTTAAGTTGAAATCTTTTCGATTAAAAAATAAGATTTCACTTAATTTAAGATTAAAATCCTATCAACATTTTACAGAAATATTGTACAAAACCATAAACCTCTTCGACAAAAAAAATCAAGATTTCACTTAATCTACAATTAAAATTCTACGAACATCAAGGAAAGACATTGTACAAAGCCATAACTTTTTGTTTTTGTTTTGGTGAGTCCACAATGTTTTCTTCGAATGTGCAGATGTTGTTTCCCTTAAGTTTTCTCATATAAAATACCTACTAAGGGAAGTAACCCATTAATTGAGCATGTTCCAATAGTTGCTAAAGCATTTGTTGATTTAACATCCAATATTTTTATCAATATTGCATCAGCTGATCTTTTTATCCAATTAAAAAAAAAACAATATTGCATCAGTAGTTGTGACTATAGAATTGTTAGTGTTGATGATGAGTACCCATATCCGAATGAAATGTATTCCTTAGATCTAAAAACAACAAATCATGTGATGCCACATCAACACACTAATAAAACATGACTTAGTACACAACTATCATCTAACTTATTTTCTGGGCCATTCATGCTGATGTGACATCATATTTGATGATGTGACCCTGAAATCTTAGTTATAAGAGGGGACTTGCCAAGTAAGTTGCTGTAAAAAATTGGAAGTGATTTGAAATTAGGATGCTCAACTACAAGATCACCTCCCCTATTCATATTAGAACATTAATTAACAAAGTCAAAATAAATCAGACAACATTAATTTTTTTATATAATTTAAAAAAAATATTATCATGAGTTTTACCTCAACATTCTCTATACAAACACATCAGTTATGACTATGGGAGTGGTTTAGGACAGTGCACATGAGAGTACGTTAATATTTGACTGGTATACGTCGAATTAAGTACCTCAACAATCCTTTGGATAGCTTGTGTGGTCCATCCACAACTTTTTCGATGATTCTTTCTTAATGTACGCATTTTAAAGATTTGAGGGTTGGTGACAATGTGGCTTTTTAACCAATTTGACAAGTAGACATCATGTTTCCGAGTAATGAATTCAATAACTAACAAACAAATGAATAATGAATTTATCTGTGCATGTATAAATTATAAATAAATATAAACTAATGTCATGTAATGGTAGAATTTATATAAGAATTTATCAAAATATTATAAAATGATATAATTAATATTATAAACCATAATATTATCATATTTAATAATAATAATTTTTTATAATTAAGTCGAGAGGCTTCCTACAATGGCAGCCAACGATTTGTGTAAACAAAAACTCGTCACGCAAAAAATGACGTGCAACTGCCAGTAACCGAAGACGAAGAGGCACGAAGGTAATTGAACGAAGAGTGGATTGTGCAGTCAAAATGGTTGGCTGGCATGGAGAGTTTGAAATGTTTCATCAAGAACAGTTGAAGAGTCACACATTAAAGAATTTATACCTGAAGCAGCATATGGAAGGTCTCTTGTCGGGCGCGGCTTAACTAGCACACTCTAAGCTGGTTTGACTGCTTAGGTGGCAGATGTGAGCCCCTTCTTATTGTTAGCGTCCGTTCCTCTTGCCAACGTCTGTTCCCGTTCAAATAGTAGTCACTGTTAACTTCAAATTCAAAGTATTCCTACACATGTCCCGTGGATGCGTTGCATAAACATTCTGACTTCGTAGTTGTTTTATACAAACAATTACTGCAACGACGATAGTGAAAGCTTCAAAATAGGTTATGGGTATCCATCATATTAGAATAGGAGGATTATTGTCACACATTATAGTTGGAAATGCTCGGGTAGACATTTATGCAAAATGTGGAAGCATAGCAAGGCACATGAACTGTTTGACCGAATGCCTCAAAGAAATGTGGACTCATGGAATGCTTTGATTGCAGGATATGCACAAAATATGTTTGTCGAAATGGATTTAGAAGCTTTCATCCAAATGCGATTAGTAGGTGTAAAGCCAGACTCAAATATCTGAATCAAATATCCGATTTGGGTTGGGTATAAATAGATACATGCGGCCATTTAAAATCATTTCAACTATTTTAAACAACTCAGAGCGCAGTGAGAGCAATGTGCAGGCTATTAGATATCCGATTTGAGTTGATATCTGATTTGCAAGGTAAGTTTTTGGTTTTATTTGTTTTAATCAATTTTTCTATTAGTTTTGTATAATTTTAACTATTTTTTATGGATTTTTATTAAAAAGTAGGTTTTTTATGGATTTTTATTAAAAACTAGTGTTGTTTATGGATTTTTATTAAAAGCTAGAGTTTGTTATGGATTTTTGTTAAAAAGTAGGGTTTTTTATGGATTTTTATTAAAAACTAGGGTTTTTTTTACAATAATTTCATTTATATTGTGTAATTTCAATTAATTAATTAGTTTTTAACTTTAATAAGGTATTATGGCTGAGAATGAAAATGCACAAATTCAAACTCTCCACCACCTCCGCGCCCATCAATTGAAGACTTAATTGGTGAAAAATTGGAGCAATTGAGGGGCATTTGTGATGTTTATAAGACAATCCCTCGATTATCCCAGATGAAAAACACATTGAAGGAAATAATTAAAAATATAGAAACCCTCTCCACCCAACATAATGCCTTTCTTTCGCGGCGAGAAACCATGAGGGAATATTACTCCCGTGGATTGTCTTATGAAGATGTGAAAGATCTCCAAATAACAAAAGCCCAAATAGCCTCTTTATTTGTTAACCCCCAACACCAGTTTGCCAGTTAATGTTAATAAACCAAAACTTTCTATAAAATGGTGCATGAATAAGGACATTGTAGATAACTTTTGGGATCGTTGGTGTATGGTTTTTGATAAACCACCCAACAACAATAGTGATATACCATTTTACTTTATTAAAAAATTATACGCTGAGTTTGTGTTAGGGCATCATGTCAATTACTTTGACATTAAACCCTTCCAGGGTTTTGGTGGAGGTATGCCCCAGGATAGACTAGGGGCAATTAGAGTAGTCCAACACCCATATGTTCCCCCTCCTCCCCTTCCTCCGCCACCTCCAGTACATCATCCAAGATATTATCAAGGATGTAGCCACACAGACTATTTAGGCTATTCACTCTTTGAGTGATCTTTTGGTTTCCCATACTTCTACAGTAGCTCAGCCACATTCTGGTGATGTTGGCAATGGATCGAGTGCTGCTACATCATCCTCTTTAGGTCCACATATTTGTGTGCCACATACTTGCACTATGTGCCACCAAATATGCTTGGGTCCTCTTGTATAGCCTGCTGAGCATCCCTTGGACACTTCTGATTATGACCTCCATGATGTGGACATTATAGGAGATTAGACGCAGGGGAGTGGAGTGCACCCTACAGAGTCCTCTCCTGCTAGAGAGGGGGACGTTGGAATAGTTACACAGGTAAGATTTAAGTTGTAAATTCATAACTTGAATTTGTTTTTAAATGAATATTAATAAGAGATAGTATCAAGTACTAATATTTATTTACATGGTCTATTTAACAGTTGATGTCTAAGGAGGAGCTCACACAGGTGACTGATAGCACCCTTAGGGCCATTTCATTTGGCCTCGACATGCACACAGTATATATTTTCGCACTCACTCATTTACATTATTATATACTTGCTTGTCATTCGAATTGTCATTAATGGAACTATATATTAACTTATATGTTTATCTTATTTTCCTCTTGTAGGAAACACCTAGTGCGAGCGAGGTGCAGCGCTGTCTAGACTATGGAGGCATAATGTTAGATAAGGGAAAGGTAATTGAATTGAAATTCGATTGAATTAATATTTTTAAGATCTTATATTGATTACACATACATCGACATAGATTGGTTGTTTCATATGTACTTGTCATTTTTATGTACAGGTGATTATGAGCTATACATTCTTGTTGACAAGTGTCACAATGCCTGAAGGAGTAGGTATTGGAACACCTCAAGGAGGAGGTGTTGAAACACCTCAAGGAGATAAAGAAAAAGAGATGCCTAAAGAGGTATGTGTTTATTTTATTTTGTGTTTGGTAAATATGTTCCTATTACCGACAATTGTATGCTAACTTGTATCAATTTTATGTTTTTGTTCACATATATAGATTGACATTTCAAAAGTTGGTTTGATTGGTTCTTTGAGAGGGGCATATTCTAGGACTCCTGACCCTTTGAAGAGACGTATATTTGAGGTAATCAAGATTTAAATTTTAGAGTTCAATTATAATTCAATGTATATTGATTTTGATGTTAATTATTCGATTTTAAATTATATAGTATAACTAATCTCAATTGTGGTTTGAATTTTTCTTGTGTAGCTACCTTCAGAGCCAAAGAGTGCTTCAAAGAGGCTCCATTTTGATGATCCATGAGTAGTTTAGGATGAGATAGACATTTTGGCATGTAAATTTTGAATAGATATTGAGATGGCATATGCCACATTTTGTAAAACTTTGTTTGAGTTGGCGTTGATGCCATTTTTATATATGGAAATACACTTGATTATTGGATAATTTGATATATAGAAGTTGGCAATCGAAATAATTTGTTCCTCATGTGCATGATTAAACTCTTTGAAAATTTAATCTTGAGCAATGGTTAATTATCAATGTAAAATTGAATAAAAAATAATGGTTATATTATGTAGTTTATATTCATATCACTGATTACATTGCATTACACATCTTTCAAACTCAAAGCATTACTTCACATTGCATAACTAACAACTAGATGTTGATAGATGAAAAAATTTCAATTACAATATAGTTTTTACAAAGTCAACCTAAGTAGTTATGCAATTACTTCACATTGCATAAGTACTAATAACTAGGAATAGCTATCAATTGCATTTGCTTTTCATGGAATTCTATGAGACCACATTTCTTTGAGGCATTTTTTCAAACAGTTCACTACCTTGTCTATGCTACCACATTTTTCATACATGTCTACCAAAGCTTTTTATCAAATAGTTCACTGGTTTGTTGCTATGGCTAAAAGCCTAAAACAAGTGCTTTCAAACAAGCTATGGATGCTTGGAAAAATTCTATGAAAGCATAATAGTAAGTAATAGCACAGAAAAGGAAATGAACTGTTTGAGAAAATGCCTCAAAGAAATGAGGTCACATGGTGATGGAATGCCATGACAATCAAAAGCAATTTTGATTCTCATGGCATTCCATCACCATGAGACCTCATTTCTTTGAGACATTTTTTCAAACAACTGACTGCCTTGTTGATTGTCATGGCATTCCATCACCATGAGACCTCATTTCATTGAGGCATTTTTTCAATCAGTTCATTCCCTTGTCTATGCTACCACATTTTTCATACATGTCTATCAAAGCATTCTATCAAACATTTAATTGCCTTGCTGCTATGGCTAAAAGCCTAAAACAAGTGCTTTCAAACAAGCTATGGATGCTTGGAAAGAATCTAATAAAGCATAATAGTAAGCAATAACATAGACAAGGCAATGAATTTTTTTTAAAAAATGCCTCAAAGAAATGTGGTCTCATGGTGATGGAATGCCATGACAAGAAAATTGCTATAAATTATCATGGCATTCCATCACCATGAGACCAATTTTTTTTACGCATTTTTTCAAACAGTTCATTGCCTTGTATATGCTACCACATTTTTCATACGTCTACCAAAGCATTTTATCAAATAGTTCACTGCCTTGCTACTATGGCTAAAAGCCTAAAACAGGTGCTTTCAAACAAGCTATATGGATGCTTGGAAAATGGTGCAGGAGCACCTTGGAAACATAGGACTAGTTGATGGTTAGTTGATGCAACCAAGGATGGAAAACTAGTCACTTTCACAATACAAGGGATTCCTAAACACCTTTCTTTTTACAAACTCAATTTGGACTTATGTTCCAATCTTTCACTTAGATAAGCTTGTAGGTCAGCAACTCCAATTTTCTCAA
Source organism: Sequoia sempervirens (assembly GCA_007258455.2). Taxonomy (NCBI): domain Eukaryota; kingdom Viridiplantae; phylum Streptophyta; class Pinopsida; order Cupressales; family Cupressaceae; genus Sequoia; species Sequoia sempervirens. The sequence goes on from VDFB02255814.1 coordinate 31,024, forward strand.
CTTAACTCTCAAATCTCTTTAATAAATCCTACAACTAATCATCATTCTAGACACCCATTTTAGTCCCCTTCAACATACTTCCAACTCACATAGGACTCCTTTGGAACAACTTTCACAAATCATGCAAACTACGCTGCTCAACCTAGCCAAATAGGCCAAATTTCCAAAGCAACCACCCTTGGAACACTTCAAAAACCATAAAACTTGTTGAGGAAGCACTCAACATATGACAAAACCTCAAATTTTCCCATTTATCCTTTGGAACTCACCCTCTAAGACGCTATTCCACAAAACCCTCAAATTGCTCAAATTTGGCAAGGGTTTATTGAAAAACCTACTTGCAGACTTCCCAAGAATTTACCACCAACTCCAACACCCTTGAATAACCCTGCACAAGCTTAAAAGAACAAGAAAAGTGACTTCCCTCAAACAATTCCTACTTTTACCCTCTCTACCCTCACTTTTTCATGCAAAAACACCCCAAATGCCATCTAGGGCATCACTAAAAATCATAATGCTGACCTCCCCTACACATGAAACAATGCAAACATGTTTATCTATCCTAACTAAGCCTATCCATTGAGTTATAGCATTATACAGTGGGTGGAAGGCTTAAAACTATATTTTAAATGCACTCAAACCCTTGGAACAGGGCTCACAGACCGACCTCCAGTAAAATGCCTCTTAAATGCACAAAAATGAATGAAATTACTTCAAACCAAGTTTATGAAGAAGTTAACTATGTTTCCCACCATTTCCCATTAAAAAGAAATCACAACCACACTGTATAGAACCGTACAGTACCAAGAAACCTCAATAATTCTAGAAAAAACACAGAAATTTGCATGGAGATAACAAGATTTTATTGATTCTCTTTCAAACTTGGTTTCTCCAACCTCAAACTCAAACATAAGAGGCCTTTTTAAACATGAAAGTTTGAAATTGTGTTAGTTTGAGTTGTTGTGACCTTTTCCACTCCTGTCCTTGCATCAGAAAATATCTATCAAATCATAATAATAAGCAATAGCATAGACAAGGAAATGAACTATTCAAAAAAAAGCCTCAAAGAAATATGGTCTCAATGTGCATGTCATGGCATTCCATCACCATGAGACCACATTTCTTTGAGGCATTTTTTCAAACAGTTCACTGCCTTGTCTATGCTACCACATTTTTCATACATGTCTACCAAAGCATTTTATCAAACAATTCACTACCTTGCTACTATGGCTAAAAGTCTAAAATAGGTGCTTTCAAACAAGCTATGGATGCTTGGAAAAATTCTATCAAAGCATAATAGTAAGCAATAGCATAGACAAGGCAATGAATTGTTTGAAAAAATGCCTCAAAGAAATGAGGCCTCATTGTGATGGAATGCCATGACAATCAAAAGCAATTTTGATTCTCATGGCATTCCATCACCATGAGACCTCATTTCTTTGAGGCATTTTTTTCAAAAGTTTGTCTATGCTACCATATTTTTCATATATGTTTGCCAAAGTGTTTTATCAAATAGTTCACTGCCTTGCTGCTATGGCTAAAATCCTAAAACAAGTGATTTTGAACAAGCTATGGATTCTTGGAAAAAATTAATCAAAGCATAATAGTAAGCAACAAGCTATGGTCTCATGGCTTTTTTTCACACGAAAATCAGCGTTGGAGTTCGGCTGGAGGCTGAAAACTACTTGTAAAGGCATAAATAAATCTTGTTCTACAACTCATACAACCAAACCAACTATTCCAACACATTCGTATGGGTACGTTTAGGTTAGGTATGGTCCCCTTTTGTACCCAAACATGCTGAAGCAGTCCGAGCTACATTCAATCGGCAAAATCCCTTAAGAGTCCAAAGTGCAAAAGGGAAACAATCTTTGACGAACTATTACTCAGAAAATGTGATGCCTATAAACTTTTTTTTTCTGAGGCTACGAGATCGTGTTGGGCCCCTCTACAATAACCTCTTTCAATTTTAGCTATCTTGGAGGCGTTTTCCTGTGGTGACAAGTTTTCAGTTGAGGGAAAAGTTGTTAAATGCAAGTAGTGTAAAGTTGCAAAGTGGTGCAACTTTCATTCTGCAACTCGTACGACCAAACAGATTGTTCCAACACATACAAATGGGTAATTTTATGCTAAGGATGGTCCTCTTTTTCACCCAAATATGCTGAATCACTCCAAGCTACATTGAACCGACGATTTCCCTTAAGAGTCTAAAGTGTTAAAAGACAACAATCTTTGAAGGGCTATTTCTTAAAAACCGTGACACTTACAGACTCTCTATTTGAGGTTATGGGATTGTGTTGAGACCATCTACAATAACCTCTCTTGGTTTTTACTATCTCAAAGGCGTTTTCTCGTGGTGACGAGTTTTCAGTTGAGGGAAAAGTTGTCAAATGTAAGCAATGTAAAGTTGCAAAGTGGTGCAAATTTCATTCTGCAACTCGTACGACCAAAAAAACTGCTCCAACACGTTCGTATGGGTATGTTTATGCTAGGAATGGTCCTCTTTTGCACCCAAATACGCTGAATCACTCCTAGCTACATTAGATCGACGATTTCCCTTAAGAGTCCAAAGTGTTAAAATACAACAATCTTTGAAGGGCTATTTCTCAAAAAAAGTGATGCTTATAGATTCTCTATCTGAGGATATGGGATCATGTTGGGACCATCTACAATAAACTCTCTTGGTTTTTGCTATCTCAAAGGCGTTTTCCTGTGGTGACGAGTTTTTAGTTGAGGGAAAAGTTATCAAATGCAAATAGTGTAAAGTTGCAAAGTGGTGCAACTTTCATTCTACAACTCGTACGAAGAAATAGATTGTTCCAACACGTTCGGATGGGTACATTTATGGTAGGGATGGTCCTATTTTGTACCCAAATACGCCGAATCACTCTGAGCTACATTGGACTAATGATTTCCCTTAAGAGTCCAAAGTGCTAAAAGACAACAATCTTTGAAGGGCTATTTCACAGAAACCGTGACACTTATAGACTCTCCATCTGAGACTATGAGATTGTGTTGAGACCATCTACAATAACCTCTCTCAATTTTTTCTATCTCAGAGGCGTTTTCCTGTGGTGACGAGTTTTCAGTTGAGGGAAAAGTTGTCAAATGCAAACAATGTAAAGTTGCAAAGTGGTGCAACTTTCATTGTGCAACTCGTATGACCAAATAGACTATACCAACATGATTGGATGGGTATGTTTATGCTAGGTATGGTCCTCTTTTGCACCCAAATACGCTGAATCACTCCGAGCTACAATGGATTGACGATTTCCCTTAAGAGTCCAAAGTGCTAAAAGACAACAATCTTTGAAGGAATTTTTCTTGGAAACTGTGATGCTTATAGACTCTCCATCTGAGGCTATGTGATTATGTTGGGACTATTTACAATAACCTCTCTCAGTTTTTTCTATCTTAGAGGTGTTTTCCCATGGTGACGAGTTTTTAGTTGAGGGAAAAGTTGTCAGATGCAAGCAGTGTAAAGTTGCAAAGTGGTGCACCTTTCATTCTGCAACTCGTACGACTAAATAGATTGTTCCAACATGTTTGGATGGGTACATTTACACTAGGGATGGTCCTCTTTTGCACCCAAATACGCTGAATCACTTCGAGCTACATTGGACCGACGATTTCCCTTAAAAGTCCAAAGTGCTAAAATGCCATACCATCTATTGTATGGTTTGTAGCTTGATGGTATGGCCATGGTAGATGTTATTAGGAATATATAAGGTGACTATGTGGGTTTAAAGAGTTGGAAAGGTCTGTAGTTGAGTTGGTGAGTTGCCATGCATGGCAAAAATGAGTGAAATTAGGTGAAAAATGGTGGTTACAACATGCTAATGTCAATGAAACATGGGGGCAACAAGATTTAAGGTTGGATGAAGCTTGTGCAGGTCCTAATAGATGTGTTTGATGAGTTTATAGGGTGTGGCAAGGTTGGAAACATTGATTCCTTAAAAACCTCATGAAAGTTGCTAAAAATGAGGGTTTGTTGAAATAGAGCTCTAGAAAGCGTATCTCACCAAAAAAAATTATGGTTTTGGTAGTTTGGCAGGCTGTTTAATGCTGCCCCATCAAAATTTCAGGTTTGGGAAGTGTTTAAATACGAGTCTCTTTGTAAAATGGGCCTATTTTAGGGTCTTGGATAGGAAAAGAGTGCTCCACCCATGTTTTAGTGAAGTTGCACCCAAGTTTGGGTTTGAGGATCAAATTAGAGTTTGAATCATCTTTAATTGTAATTGTGTTGTTTAAAGCCACCTAGCTCTTGCATCAGAAAACTCTTACCCAATCAATTTGAACATCATGCACACCCAAATACCTTGTTTCCACTTTGCTAGATCAAAGACTCAATTACATTGAAAATGACCTTCACATGACCTTTTTACTTTTTTTTTGGAAAAAGTGGCAAGCCACTATAATTTATTATATATAAATAGGAGATATTACAAAATTTGGTTTAAATGAGTTGGCTATTGTTGCAACAGGTCCATGATCAATTGTGCCAAAAATATCACAAAAGTTGTTAAATGATAAATCTATATTGTCACAATAGAAAATATGCTTAGACTAACAAATCTATATTAATCTAAACAACCTGAGTGATGATGAATTGGTAATGCAAACTATAAAGATGCTTAGAATAACCAATCTATATTATTCTAAATGACCTAATTGATGATGAGATGGTAATGCAAACTATAAAAGACGCTTATAATAACCAATCTATATTATTGTAACCTGTCGCATACCTCTCTGAAAGGATCAAAGCTGGCTATTGTTGTAATAGGTCCATGATCAATCATGCCAAAAATATAGCAAAAGTTGTCAAATGATAAATCTATATTGTCACAATAGAAAAGATGCTTAGACTAACAAATCTATATTAATCTAAACAACCTGAATGATGATGAATTGGTAATGCAAACTATAAAAGATGCTTAGAATAACCAATCTATATTATTCTAAATGACCTAATTGATGATGAGATGGTAATGCAAACTATAAAAGACGCTTAGAATAACGAATCTATATTATTGTAATCTGTACATACCTCTCCGAAAAGATCAGAGCTGGCTATTGTTGCAATAGGTCCATGATCAATCGTGCCAAAAATATCACAAAATTTGTCAAATGATAAATCTATATTGTCACAATATAAAAGATGCTTAGACTAACAAATCTATATTAATCTAAATAACCTGAATGATGATGAATTGGTAATGCAAACTATAAAAGATGCTTAGAATAACTAATCTATATTATTCTAAATGACCTAATTGATGATGAGATGGTAATGCAAACTATAAAAGATGCTTAGAATAACCAATCTATATTATTGTAATTTGTCGCATACCTCTTCGAAAGGATCAAAGTTGGCTATTGTTGTAGTAGGTCCATGATCAATCGTGCCAAGAATATCACAAAAGTACATACAAAATATCACTATTAAAGATGTCTACATTAGGTGATATGCTAGAGTTATCATGCCAAAATTGCTGAATTACCTGCTTTACATTATCGGTTAGCTTCTTATCAACACGTGGAAGCCTCCCAACAAAATCCCATGTATCATTTTGAAGAGGATCATCTATTCTTTCTCTTCTTGCAAGTTGTCTATCCAAAGTTTTACGATTTATGTCAAAATCAATACAAGTTTGTCTCATAAAGTGAGCCTTTTTCAATTAATGGCTTAATAAGGCAGTTGTAATGACTCTCCGAGCAGCTCTCTTATCTTTTTCCTTGTTATTTTTTCCAATAGACTTGAGAGCTTTAAAAAGATTTTTGACAATAATAGAATTTTTTTCAGTCTTCTTGTTCACATGAATGTTTAATTTGGCTAGCAAAGGTCTCATCTTTTGCATCTTTAGCAATTGTACAAAAAGTTGGCATTGCTCGGTCAATGTCTTATCGCTAAAATATTGGTTGAAAAGTATTGTAGCCCACAACCGAACGGTTCGTGTTGACCTCTTGCCTTCAAAATTGTTTATAATGTTCTTATCAATTTCAAGTAACCATTTAGGGGTTCTTGAAGGTCTTGAATTTGGAATATGTCTTTCTTCCACACAAGGTTCTTCATTTGTCATGTAATTTGGTGAAATATAATTTACACTTGGTTCAATATTATGTTCAACATCTTCAATTCCAACATTTTCACCTTGAACATTTTCAATATCAATTTCAATAAATTCATTCCCAATTTCAATATCATGTTCAACATCTTCAATTCCAACATTTTTACCTCGAACATTTTCATTATCAATTTCAATATCATGTTCAACATCTTCAATTTCAAACATTTTCACCTTGAACATTTTCATTCCCAATTTCAATATCATGTTCAACATTTTCACCTTGAACATATTCAATTTCCTCTTCACTTGAAAGACCATAGGGCTCAGGTTCACCAATATTTAACATACCTTATCTTCTCTTCCTATGACCTCTATCTCTTTGTCTATATGCTTCAATTTGTTCTTTTGTAAGCTTTCTCTTAGGTTTTTGCTTCCGACGACTACTGCTCCCCATTATACCTCATAAAAGATGCTAAAAAAGGATTGTTTATGACAAATTTGAGTACAAGATGCTCCAAAAAGTTGATCTTTGTCTCTTCCTATCTAAAATATCATGTTTTTCACCTGCAAAGCTTGCAAACAGAATGTAGGGTCTGTTGGGATGCCCAAAATGACCCACATGGGGTTTTTCTATGGCCCACAAATCCGATATCGGAATAAAATATGATATCTGATTTGAAAAACATTTTAAAATGTTTTGTAATAGTGGGATTTTAGTGCTACAAATCAGATATCTGATTTGTGCACACATAGACCTAGGAGGTGGAGGGTGGGAAAGAGAGAGAGAGAGTAGAGGGTAGAGCGAAAGGGGGAGAGACATAGAGGAGAGAGAGAGAGAGAGAGAGAGAGAGAGAGAGAGAGAGAGAGAGAGAGAGAGAGAGAGAGAGAGAGAGAGAGAGAGAGAGAGAGAGAGAATGGGGGGGGAGAGTGGGAGGGAAGGGAAAGAGGGGGAGAGAGGAGTAGAGGTTAGGGTTTAAAAGGATCCTTCCTTTCCATCCGTCCATCCTTCCCTTCCTTCCATTCCTTCCTTCCATCCGTCCGTCCATCCTTCCATCCGTCCGTCCGTCCTTCCTTCCGTCCTTCCGTCCACCTTCCACTCCATCCGGTCAGATCATCCATATAGGAGAAAATGAAGAGAGGAGGGAGTGGGAGAGAGATGGGGTAGAGGGTAGAGTGATTGAGTGAGAAGAGAGAGAGGAAAGAGATAATATTTAAATATTTATATTGAGGTTAATATATATATATATATATTTAAATATTTATCACATTAACTAAAATGTGAAATAATATTTAAATATTATACATAATAATATAATATATTATATATTAAATACATAATTCAGTAAGAGATTATCATAAATTGTATATTATATATTACATTATAAACTATATTGTATATATTAAATTATAAACTTTATTGCATTTTTTAAATCATATCTTATCAATTGTATAACATTTTTTAAACTCATATCTAAAACATATTGGATATCTGACTCAAATCGGATAATCAAATTCGAATCAGATAGATCGGATATCCATTATCTCTGACACAAAATTTAATGCCTAGGGATTAGCCTCGGGCTTGCTTTGGGATTTGGTTAGGACATGCCAATCCTAAGAAGTCAACACAAAAAATGTGTTTAACAACTTACCTTGCTTTTCCAGACTTCGCCCATGTGGCTGATGACTTTTTTTACCCAAAATTGATGAAACAAAAAGGGTTTGTAAAGGAGCTTCTCAACTTTCCACCAATATAAATTATACTTTACTTTGAATTTAATAAATAATTATTATTCATTTTCTATTAGAATTACGACTAAAGTCCTGATTGATAGGCTGATTAAAAAGCATTTATAGCTTTCAAATGGTATCACATTTTTTGAATCCAAAAGATGCGTCACATTCTATGCTTCACATACTATAGGATTAAAAAAAAATGAATTTCATAAAGTTTTGACCAAGTTAAGGTAGTCAGATATACGAGTTTTTATATTTTTTAAAAGTTGTAATAAAAAATTCATAATTAATTATTTACTTGGAAAAAAATTACAAAAAAATATGCATCACATCCAGACATGAGTCTTCTACTTATATCTAAAATCTTATAAAAAAATATTATCATTTTATTGTGGTTAGGTGGTCAGACAAACACCTACTTCTTATTTTTTCCTTGAAATTTAAGTACTACTCCATTGAAATTTCAAATTTTCACCAAATAGATTTAAAATAAATAAATAAACCTAGTAGTTTAGAAACTACATTCAATTTTCCATAGATTCTATTCTTACATATTTTTGAAATAATATAGATTTAACTTATTCAAATTTTTACGTCAAGTTGCCTAACTTTGATTTTTCTGAATTTTCATTGCCACTTAAGGGCCTGTTTTTTCCATGATGATCCTGCACATACCCGATGGGTTTCCTAAACTTTTAATTTACACGTTAATGATTGATATCTTCAATCTTACTCCTAAATTAGAAAAGAATATGAAGGATTTAAGTCAAATTTTTTATTATGTGACATTACACACTACACACACACAAACACAATGACCATACATTGGAGTCTTAGGACACTAATGATAAGGATTCACTTCAATATACAACTAGCATTATAAAATCATAATAAAATAATTTTAAAAAGGTTGTTAATCCTGCAAGGGATGATGCAACTCTAATCAAATTTCAAGTATTGTACATAGAGTGGGATGCTTATTATCCATTCATAAATCAATGTTAAAATACAAGTTGGAATTTATTTGACGGTAAAACACAACTTAATTGCATGTAAACACTAAGGATCCAAACGCAACTTAAGGTCCATATTATCTAGCTACTAAAATTAATATTGTTAGCTTGAAAGATAATAGTACCAAATTTTATACAAGAATAAAAATCATCGATTCTTTAATTTTCCATCAAATGACCATGTGACAATCTCTAGGACCTATTAGTATTAGTTCCAATGCTTAGTACCCCATGTGTCTACGAAAATTGAATAGGTTCAAAATCTAGGAGTTTACTATGAATAATGTATATAATGTATAAGTTGTGACCAACCTTTAATTCAATCATTTATGTAAGGGATTACATTTCACTTAATTTTGGCCACCATAAGATCAAGGTTGCTAAAATTCTAGGGATAATCTAATCATTCCACTTGGAAACCATCACAAGAAAGAATATTGTTTCATGGAGTGATGACAAGGTATATAGACTTGGCCATCTATTATTCTCTACATCAAATTCTTATCAAGTATTGAATTAGTTATATGACTTATTCATTTTATACATTATAGAGAGTTGGCTATCACACATAAGATCCACTAGACTTAAGCTAGTTGAATTCCTTCCACAAGATTTTGTATATTGAATTAACTAGACTTCATTTACATATATAAAGAACTACAAAATGTCCAATGGGGTCAAGCACAAGTTAATAGTTGAAACACCTAAACAAGCCATCACAACCTAGCTATAACTATTATTACCATCATTCTACACTCATATAATGACCATCATTTGACATCTATAAATCTACTAAGATTATCAATATTGAACACAAGAGTGACCATGTATGTCTAGTCTCCCTTAATGAGTGGTTATAAAACATAATGGGGCCTTATGAAATTAATTATTTATTAGTTCTTCTTCCTAACATGCAAGACCTAGGGTACTAATCACAAATGCATCCTTTTATTAGCTAATGTGCTTTAGCACAACATGCTAAGTACAAAAACTCATGGGAATTGATCAACTATTCAAAACTATAAGATATTAATTATTGCAACTATTGGATTTCTCCATACAACTTCTTGATTATGGGATTCTACCCAAGTACATACCTCAATAAAGGCTTCACTAGATCCTTCATTCTCTTTCTTTCATAAATATTTTGAGTGATCAACACCCTTCTTAGACACAAATGTCATTAAATTAGTAGCATTTGTGACCAACCTAGATTAATACTTATATGGTTTCTCGATCCTTCATTCCTTAGATTTTATTTTTCAAGTTTGGAGGTTCATCAAATTATTTGAATTTCATCTAAGTTCTCTTCACGATCTTAAATTATTTCATTCTCTCAAGGTTTCTACCCATACATTTTCAATGGTTTGTAACCACTTATATGTTTTCAATTTCATCATGATATAATGTCATTGAGTATGCTCGCTGTATGTAGAATAACAAATAGACCTTTTATAATCTTGGTATTTTATTGTGGAGTGGGATCCACTTATTCTTTTGGAATATTTTGATTTTTCTTTGGAACCCATGTGGAAGTACTATCTTCAAATAAGGTGGTATTGGGATTGTTGAAAGTTGCTTCCTTATTCTTCTTTAGAGCATAAATATGAAATTATCCTTGTTTTCATATATATGGAGGAATGGAATTATCTTTCTCTTGCTTTATTGGTAGAGAGTAAGGGTTGTAAGTTGGTTTTTGTGCTTGGAAGCATTAGGAGGCAATGTACAAAGGGCTTCATCTGCTCCTTATTTTTCCTTTTTATTAACTTTAAATTATTTGTTCTTTGTCATAGATTCATTTG